>CAUDMG010001327.1:325000-440000 GCA_958450375.1 Homarus gammarus
TCCCCTTTGTTCAGCCCTGACTTCCATTTATACACCTCTATCATATCGCCCCTCACTCTACGTCTCTCGAGGGAGTGCAAATTAAGATGATTTAACATGTCTCTGTACTCAAGGTCCCTCATGCCCGGGATTCGTCTTGTCATTCTCCTCTGAATTCTTTCCAAGGATTCTCTATCCATTCTGTAATACGGTGACCAGAATTGAACTGCGTAATCGAAGTGAGGTCGTTATAGGTTAGGTGAGATTGGTTAGGGTAGGGTAGGGTAGGGTAGGGTAAGTTAGGTTTGGGTAGAAGAGCATAGATTAGGTGAAATTAGGTTAGTTTAGGTTAGGGTGACGTAGGTGAGGGTAAGGTAGGTGAATTGAAGTGAGGTTAGGGTAGGATAAGTTAGCATAGGGTAGATCAGAGGTAGACTGGGCACTGTTTGGGGGCCGTGCCGGCACATTTCATTTTGAGTTGGGGCCCATTCCACCCAACTAGTACTGAAAATTGGGGCCCATTTCACCCAACTAGTACTGATAGTTGAGGCCCATTCCACCCAACTAGTACTGATAGTTGGGGCCCATTCCACCCAACTAGTATTACTAGTTGGGACCCACTCCACCCAACTACCCCAATTTGCACTTTACTCCCACTACTTTTCAGTTTATTTTGAACAGAGTTCAAAACTCGAAACAAGTATCATTCGAATCAATCTCATAAAAAGGAATATCATTGAAACACTCGAGAAACCCTTCTCAACAGTTAGACAAAGTGTGTCTCTACTGACATTTTATAAAAATATGTGAGTCAATAAGGCAAATATTAATAACACTGATAACATTACAATATATACACGATAACATTATCGAAAACGGAATACCGTACTGCTAGAAGACTGTTTGAGAGCTTTATGGGCTTGAATTCCGTAAGAAACCCATGTACTAAGTCCTTCAACTTGATGTTACTATTGTTACCTACCTTGTTGGTTTAAATATATGACACTGTTTGTTGATATCATGTGTCTGATTGTCCTGAATAATTAAATTTGAATATGTACTTTGGTGATATGTCGGTGTAATATCCTTAAGTCTTTCAAAATGATCTTATGGAATGTCGATTTATAATGAGATGGTGTCAAAGGTTGTGATGCAGTGGCATAATGCAAAATATTGTTTAATATTATGAATTTCCGTGGGAGAAAGGTGCAAAAAGTGATTATAGGGAAACTTTCGTCGTGGCCCTCGACATCTCTAAAGCATTTGACAGGGTATGGCAAAAGTCTTTGCTTTCTAAACTTCCTTCTTATGGTTTCTCCACCCCCCCTCCCCCCACTTTGTTGGCGAGGGATCGACCTCTCGCCCTTTCTCCACCAATAGTGGTATCCCACAGGGTTCCAAGGGGTTGGTACCCTCGACTCAGGTTGTCACGCTCTTGTCTCTGAAGCCAGACACAAATATGCGTGCCTTGTTGACCGGGGTGTCAGGGTCAAACTGTTGTGGATCCCCTCTCACATAGGCCTCATAAAACATGACAGAGTTGATGCCCTCGCCAAACTCGCGTCTAACAAAGACACCGTTGAATACAATTTGGGTCTGTCAAAAAGAACCCTTAAAACTGTAATTAGGAAAGAACTTATTGATGAGTTTGACGCAAGTAGACAAGTGCAAACAGGCACTAGTCAATCCATAGTTTACCATGATGAGATGTATCAAGTGAAACACGTTTATGGAGCAAGTAACAAGATCACTAGATTACAAGATGTTGTAACAGCTAGATTAAGGTTAGGATATAAGTACCTTTGGCAGTATGTTCCTCAAGCAGATGTAAACAAAACTAAATGTAAAGTGTGTGGCCATACATATGTCCACACACTTGAACACTACGTCCTCGACTGTGTGAAGATAGAACCTTTTAGGGACAGGTCCAAGCACACTGTGTGTGAAATGGCACAACACTTCATCTCTAATGGCAAGATAGCCGACATATTAAGATTGTATCCACTTTTTTGCACTTAGTATCTATGTCAGTTCTCATGTACAGAACCAAATACGCAATGTGCTTGAATACCTCCCACGTAAATGTGAATAACAAAGTGTGAGGCCAGACATACTGCCTCACACGCCTGTTCTCACGCATTTGTGAATAAGTTACCCTTTATGTATAGAACTAAACAAATAATGTAAATGAAATACTGTGTAACTTTCAGTGCCATAATATCCTGACAACGGGGGTTAATTATTATGACCCTTTGTAAACCCTACTCTGTAATCCTTTTGCGCTACCGCTCACAGGATGAGTGTGGGGTGCACAATAAAGTAGCCGCTGCAAGCGGCAAAATCAAAAAATCACCACAGGGTTCTGTTCTTTCACCTAATCTCTTACTTCTTCTTATCAATGATTTACTTCACACTACGACTAATTCTATACATTCTTACGCTGTTGATTCTACATTTTTCTCTTCTCCTAATTCTCAAACTAGCTTTGGCTCTAGAGCTGATATCATTTCATCTATCAATCTGGATCTATGCAGCATCACCGAATGGGGAGGTAGAAAGTTGATTCAAATCAATTGTAATAAAACTCATTATTTACCAATTACTCTTTCCAAATTAGATGATCTCCCACCAATCACATTTCAGGACGCAATCATTCTGCCCAATTCTAAAATAGATATGCTAGGTCTCGCCATTTCCTCTAATGTGTCATGGAAGCCACACATCCTCAACATTGCTAAAGCTGGGAATGCTGTAAAGATGCCGTAGCTACTTCACTCCTGAGCAGTTGCTTCAAGTATATAGAGATTCATGCGTCCTAACTTGGAGCACTCCTCTCCTACCTGGGGTGGCTCTTCTTCTGTCCAACTGTTAGATAGGGTGGAGACAAAGGCATTTTGTCTTATTAACTCTCCTCCTTTAGTTGATAATCTTTCTTCCCTTTCTCTTCGCCTCAATGTTGCTTCACTCTCTCTCTTTTACAGGTACTTTAACGGGCAATGTTCGGTGGATTTGGCATCCTGTGTACCGCCGGCAAGGCCGTACACTCGTCTTGCCAGTGGTGCCCATCGTTTCTATGTGGATGTCGGTCACACTAGAATAACCCGTTATTAGTACATCCTTCTTTCCTCACACAGCCAAACTGTGGAATGCTCTGCCGTCTTCTGTGTTTCCGTACTCATACCATCTGTCTTACTTTAAAAAGCTGGTTTTCCAGCATCTTCGTGGTGTAGATTAGTATAATTTTTTCTTATCTATTTTCAATTTCTTTTTGGTCATATTTTTTCGCCTCCTAGGCCCCGTTGTGGGTCGATGACCTGTGCCTGGGTGGGCTAATCCACGTAAAAAAAAAGTTGGGGCCCAGTCCACTTAACTAGAACTGACCGTTGGGACTCATTCCACCTCACTATTAATGATAATTTTCGGCCATTCCACCCCATTAGCGCTGCTAGTTGGGGCCCATTCCACCCCACTAGCACTGATAGTTGGGGTAAATTCCACCTAACTAGCAATGATAGTTGGGGGTCCATTCCACCCCACTAACCCTCAAAGTTCGGGCTCATTCCACCCCGCTAGCAATGATAGTTGGGGTCCATTCCACCCCGCTAGTATTGATAGTTGGGGTCCATTCAACCCCACTAGCCCTCAAAGTACGGGCTCATTCCACCCTGCTAGTGTTGATAGTTGGGCCCATTCCACCCGACTGGCCCTCACAGTTGGGACCCATTCAACCGCACTAGCACTGTTAGTTGGGGCTCATTCCAACCCACTAGCACTGATAGTTGGGGCCCATTCCACCTCATTAGCTCTCACAGTCGGGGTCCATTCTACCTCACTAGCCCCAGTGCACAGGTCTCCAGGTTATTTATATCTTAAGAAGAAGCACTCACCCATCTGATCATTTGCTGACATTTCAACTGTGCCATCCATCATAACACCATTAGTTAATAGGGAAAGAGACCGTGGCAATAACATCCCTGTCCTGTCCCTTTGTGCACAATGGCCAGTCCGACTCTGGGATAGATGAGGTTGAGTTGGCGTAAGGTAGGGTAGATTAGATGGATTTAAGTTTGGTTTGGTTAGGTTAGCGTAGGGCAGATTAGGTTAGATTAGGGTAGGGAAGATTATTTTAGGTTAACGAAGGTAGAATACATTAGGTTATGTTAGGCCGGGTAGGGAAGAATAGATTAGGTTAGGTTAGGATAGGGTAAGGTAGGATAGGGTAGATTAGGTGAAGTTAAGTTTGGTTAGGGTAGGTGACGTTAAGTTAGAGTTGGTCAGGCTAGATCTCCGTTTGTGTGCAGTGGATTAGGATGTGCAGGATAGGGTAAGTTAGTTTAAGGTAGGGTAGGCTTGTTAAGGTTAGGATAGGTTAAGTTAGGTAACACTAGGGCAGGTTAGATCAGGTTAGGTAAGGTTGGGTTAGTAGGGTTGGGTAGGGTAGGTGGATGGGTGGGTGTTTAGGCAGGTAAGTAAGTGTTCAGAGAGGGGATGGATGAGGGGTGGGGGATTGATATTATAATTGGGTGAGTGGGGGTGTGTGAGTGAGAGATGGATGAGGAAATGTGGATGTGGGTAGGCGGTAGGTGGATGGTTGGTAGGTGGTTGAGTAAGTAGTTGGATGGGGGATGGATGGAGGTGAGTAAATGGGTATATGGGGCTGAACAAATTATTAGCTTTGTGTGTGTGTGTGTGTGTGTTTACAAACTTTAACCAATGGGACGACGTTCTGGCAACATGAACAACAATGGCCTAAGACGCCTTTCCTTGTGCTCAGAACATAATCTAGTCGCCACCAATATTTTATTCCAACTTAAAAACAAGCATAAGACCTCCTGGATGCACCCAAGGTCGAAGCACTGGCACCTACTCGAACTACATCATTGTCAGGCATTGAACAGCGAAAGTTCCCCAAACCTAATCCGCTCCAAGATGAGGCTCGAAATCCGTCCCTAGTACCATTACGACCTCCAAACAAAAAACTTAATTGCAGCTCACTCAAAAATCCCACAGTAGTTGAAAATTTCCGCCGCACTCTTGCTGAGCGTCTGACTCCCACAACCACAATTGTTTTAAGCAGCAACACAATAGACATGGGCAATGAGTGGAACAAACTCCACTTGCCCATATACGAAGTTGCAAAGGACATCCTCGGCACAACCAAACGACGTCACCGGGACTGGTTCGATGAGAACGCTGATGGCATTACAATCTTCTTACAACCAAGAGTAAAGCCCACGATGCTTTACTCTCAAAACCACAATCTGCTGCACTCAGAGCCAACCGGTGCTCACTCAGGGACAAAGCCCAGAGGACTCTGAGAAACATGGAAAATGAGTGGTGGCAAGCCAGAGCTCAAGAAATCCAGAGCTTTGCCAAGGAGAACGATCATCAGGGCTCCTACAATAACATCAAAGCCATTCATGGTCCCACCTAGCGCAATAGCCGAGGCATATCTCTCTTGTCTGTGACACTTGTGGCAGGCAAAGTGCTTGCCAGAATTATGCTCTGCAGATTAACCCAACACATCGCTGAGTCCACTCTGCCTGGGACGCAATGAGGATTCCGTAAAAATCGCAGCACAACTGATATGATCTTTACCGGGAGTCAGCTACAAGAAAAATGCCCTGAACAGAACCGTGACCTCTACCTAGCTTTCGTCGACTTAACGAAAGCTTTCGATACCTCCAATAGAGACCTGCTCTGGAGTGTTCTCTCTAAGTTTGGTGTCCCTTCAAAATTTCTTAAAATCTTAAGATCTTCCATGATGACATGCACGCATGTGTACTCACAGGAAGCACAAAGTCCTAACCCCTTAGTGTTGAGGTCGGTGTGAAACAGGGGTGCGTTCTGGCCTTCGTCATCTTCAATCTTTACCTCACAGCAGTGACCCTGATCAGCCATAACTCCATGAACCTCGTGAAGATTCAATTCCTCTTAGATGACAAACTGTTCAACCTCCGCCGCCGTCAGGCAATAACAAAAACGACGACCTCCCACCTCCTGGAGCTCAAAATATGCTGACGACTGCGCGCTCGTTGCTCACTCCCCAGAGGCTCTCCAACACAGTTTCTCGATTGTCTCCGCAATATATCAGGCCATCGGACTAAAGATTAACATTCCCCAAAACAGAGATAATTGCTCAACACAGAGGCGCAGACCCACCACCTGCATTCCTGGTCAATTGAGAACCTGTCAAATAAGTAGAACATTTTACCTACATCGGTAGCGTTTTACTCCCAAGCACAACACCGACGAGGAGATCCAGGCTCGGATCCATCTTGGAGCTTACTCCTTTGGTCGTCTGAGCGCCAGAGCTTTCGACAATAACAGCCTCAAAATTACAATCACACTTTCTGTTAACCAAGCTCTCTGTATTTCCACTATTTTATTTGGGTCTGAGGCGTGGACTACATCAGATTTCTCGAGGCCTTCCATATCCATTGTTTGCAGCGCATTCTTGGTCTGACCTGGCAGGACAAAGTCCCACATAGTGACAACCACCTGCGCGCCAACACAATTACCACAGAGGCATTTCCGGCGAAGCGATAGTTGCAATGGACGGGACACGTCATCCGTATGCCAAAGCACCAACTCCCCCGCCAGATCCTCTACGGACATCTGCCCGAGGCAAGCCGCAACCATGGAGGACAATGCAAAAGGTACAAGGACCAGCTCCGAATGACACTCAATAAATGTAACATTCCTGAGTCTAAAGGATTTTGAAACTATTGAATCCAACCGTATTCTATGGCGCTCCACCTGTACTCAAGGCATCAAACATCTCGAGAACGTGTGTAATAGGGCGAGATGTGCATGTAGGCATTTTTATTGTAGGGAATGAAGACACAATCGCACAATCAGAAACCACCCACCCAACCCGGAGCTATACTGCCCACTGTGTGATAGATTCTGAGGGTCAAGGATTAGACTCCACAGACACATCCAACGGCACCGCCGACAACATCCCTATAGTTCACCACTCACCATCATCCTCATCATCATCCATTTCATAATAGAGCAGAGTCGTCGTCGGCTACGTCGGACAGCCTTAGGCAATAAGTATCTGTGTGTAAATAGTAATAGTAAAAATAATAATAATAATAAAAATAATAATAATAATAATAATAATAATAATAATAATAATAATAATAATAATAATAATAATAATTAACGGTCTATTGAAAAAGTTCTGCAGCCCGAAGACTGAAAATATACATTAGACAAAAATGACTTATAACACAAAAAGACATGGTGTACTGTATGTGTGTGTGGGGAGGGGGGGGGGGGTGTTACGACTGTGTGTGTGTGTGTAAGTGTGTGTGTGTAAGCATGTGGTGTAATGGTCAGCATACTAGCATCGCAAGCGAGCGAAACCGGGTTCGATCCCCGGGTAAGTGAAACTATGGGCGAGTTTCTTGACGCCATTTGCCTTTGTCTACCCAGCAGTAATTGGAAACCTGGATGTTAATCGATTTGCGGATCGTATTCCGGGGTAATGGTCAGCCAGTGCAGTTGGCAAGTTGTCCGGTCTTCTCGGACTATTCCTTGACACTGGGTTTGGCACCTCGTTAACTTAGGGTGTGGTTGTTGTGTTGGCGACAGCTTCTACACCTTAAACAAATTCAATCCTAGGTGGCCCTTGGGCAGGCCATCCTCGTTACAAGAGGGTTAACCATTATTAAGCGTGTGTGTGTGTGTGTGTGTGCGTGTGTAAGTGTGTCTGTGTACCCCTGAGTGTGTGTATGTGTACATATAATAATAATAATAATAATAATAATTAACGGTTTATTGAAAGAGCATGGCAGCCAGAAGGCTGAAAATATACAATTACATAATTGGGGAATGGGTCTCTTGATTTACAAATGATATGCAAGTAACATAAGTGACACAAATATGATATATGATAATTAGGTGTTGATAATTTTTACAATGGTTGGGACTGGGATGTTCTTATAGCAATCAGTTCGTGCTCGCATGCGCTGGATTCGGTTGGGCAGGTGTGTGTGGCCACGTGGCCAGGACAGTAGCTTGGGGCAATGCAGGTGTGCTGCATCCTTCAGGTTAACATAAGAACATAAGAATGGAGGAAACTGCAGCGGGCCTATTGGCCCATACTGGGCAGTCCCGTTTACACCCAACCCCTATTGCTCATATGAGCATTATACTGCTGTGTTTTTGTGCTTTTCTTTGGAGTGCACTATAGGAACACTGTTTGGTAGTCAATCGTTCACTGATCACTTGAATGTTTTGCTGAATAAATCCTGGTGTAGTAAGGCTGGTAGATCGCTGGGATATAGCAGGGGGAGGGAGGGGGCAAACAGACTCGGCCTGGCTGCTCAAACTGGGAGCGCCTCCAGGGCACGTCTTGTCTCGCTGGTGGTTGACAAGTGTGTGACTATGTATATATGGGTATGAGGGTGCCTCGTGGGCCCAGGCTAGACCAGAAGGGGATCTGGGAATAGCAGTGGGCCCCAGAGATATGGCACAAATTGTTCCATACCGATAGGCAGACCAAGAAAGGAGGCGGAGTAGCAATCTATGTGAGGGATAATCTGAAGTGTGAAATAAATAAGGAAATAAAAACTGATTGGAATACAGAAACAATTTGGATAGAATTAATCGACGGTAGGGAAAATTTAATCACAGGAGTAATATATAGACCTCCCAATCTTCATAGAGTCAATGAGAGACTTATCTGGGATGAAATGCGCAGGGCTTCCATACACAACAAAGTCTGTATAGTAGGCGACTTTAACCTTGGCCAAATAGATTGGACCGACCTTACGGGAAACTCAGAATCAGAGGATTTTCTCGAGACGATCCAGGACTGTTTCCTAAGTCAACATATAACCGAACCCACACGGGGTAATAATATATTGGATTTAGTTTTGTCAAACAGAGAAAACCTCATTAGCAATGTCGAGGTAGGGAACGAACTTGCAAACAGCGATCACAAAGAAATTCGATTCCAGTTAGATTTTCAGGGCAGACGTAAGGAAAATTCCACTAAAGTACCAGATTTCAGAAGGGCAAACTTTGACAGTTTAAAGAGGCAGCTGAGAGAGGGGGTGTCGCGCTTGGCAGTGAACCTGACAGATGACACCGACCTGATAACGAGATCTGAGATTGCCGAGTTCCACGACAATTTAAATAGTGAGTTACTTAATGCACAAAGGCAGAACATACCATACAAAAAACTCAGATCAAACAACAATGACCCTAAATGGATAAATAATTATTTAAAGAACATCATTGGCCAAAGGAAGGCTATAGGTAGAAGGATAAATCGTGGCGAAATTCACCTCCGGGACTATTATAGGGTATTGGCGAGTGGGGTTAAAACCGAGATAAGGAAAGCAAAGAGGAATAATGAGGTAAGGATAGCAAGGGAGGCGAAGACAAACCCCAAAGGATTCTACCAAATGTATCAAACTAAAACGTGAGAAAAGATTGGACCAATACTGTCAGATACCGGCGAGCTAACTGATAACGACGGAGAAATGAGCAATAATTTGAATAAATATTTTTCAACAGTTTTTACCACAGAAAATTTAAACATGATACCCAAGGCACCGACTCTATTCAGAGATAGTGAAGAAAACAAATTTAGTGAGATAGTTGTGACTAGTAACGATATTAGTAAGCAAATAGACAAACCAAAGCCTAATATGTCGGCAGGTCCCGATGAGATATTTGCCAGAGTATTAAAGGAATGTAAGGAAGAGCTTAGTATGCCCTTAGCAAAGTTGTTTAACATGTCCTTAAAAACAGGTGTAGTACCAGAATCCTGGAGGATAGCAGATGTAATACCGATTTTCAAGAAGGGGGATAGATCACTATCCTCTAATTACCACCCAATCAGTCTAACATCAATAGAAGGCAAATTACTGGAAGCAATCATTTCAAACTCTATTCGAATTTACCTGGAGAAGCACAGATTGATAAATAATTCCCAGCATGGCTTCACAAGCGGATGTTCATGTCTAACTAATCTATTAACATTCTTTTCATAAGTTTTCGAATTGGTGGACGAGGGGCACAATTATGATGTGGTATATCTCAACTTTAGTAAAGCCTTCGACAGAGTTCCCCACGAAAGACTAATTAGAAAGGTAGAAGCACATGGCATCAAAGGTAATATCCTTAAATGGATTAGGGCGTGGTTACAGGACAGGAAACAGCGAGTGAGCATTAACGGCACTAAACCCCATTGGAACAACGTCACTAGTGGAGTTCCCCAAGGCTCAGTACTTGGAACATTATCATTTATTATATACATAAACGACATAGATATCGGCATGGACAGCAACATAAGTAAATTGCTGATGACACTAAAATAAGACGTGTTATTAAATCTGACGAGGACTCAGCAAAACTACACGGCTAAACAACGGGGACATTACAAAGGTACTCAAACTATCCAACCAGGAGCGAATTCGTAAAAATTGTTTTTAATTAGACAAATCTAGATTTAGGCGCGAAATAGGTAAACACTGGTTTGGAAATAGAGTAGTGGATGAATGGAACAAGTTACCAAATATCGTCATTAACTCGAATTCGCTGAATAGCTTCATATATAGGTTGGATGCTTATATGAGCAATAGGGGTTGGGTGTAAACGGGACTGCCCAGTATGGGCCAAGAGGCCCGCTGTAGTTTCCTCCATTTTTATGTTCTTATGGGCCCACTGGCATATGGACACGCCCTGCCGCCTACGAACCACTGCCCCACTGCCTCGCGGATTAACCTTGGTAGGTATAAGGCTATGGGAATAAACCCCAAAAGGTAAATCTGTGGTGGAGCCCCACATCAGGCAGACATGCTTACACAGCTCCAACAAGACCCAAAGGCAGTGTAGGCGGAAGAGGAAACCACCAATGGAACCCAACGACTACACCTGGAAACGAAAGCAATGCATGCTGGACAGGCTACTTAGACGAAACCCAACAAGCTGGGCTATCAGCAGTCCATTGCAACTCTCCCTCTCCCCAGTCATTGCAACGCTTGCACTACTGGATCAGGAAAAGGGAGAGCCATTTGTGGTTGCAGCCTGCGCTTCTGGCTCACTACATAAATCAACTCACGCCCAGCCATCATCCAGCTGATCATAATCCTCATCATCATCAAAACTCCTATACCCCCAAAAGTCCTATGGCGACGGACGAGTGGCAACAGGGGCAGGCAGAGATGACTGCTGGGAGTCTAGTCACAACTCTGCATTTCGGTCCCTTCTGTGCGACTGAGCAGCCCTTTCGAGGAGCCACTCTCCTCACCCCACATGGAAAGGGGGCTAGAAAATGTGCCCTAAACATAGCCTGCCAAAAGAACCAACTTGACTGGGCAACCACACACAGTAAGGTCATCTTTATGCTGTCGAAAACAAAATCATAATCACAGATCAGAATAAAAACAAACTATGCAACTTCCTGTGGTCGCTGCATGGAATGTCAGGACACTCCTGGATACTAGCACAAATGAGCGTCCTGAAAGAAGAACCACCCTTGTGGCAAAAGAGCTGGCTAGGTGTAATACCGGCATACAGTAGTAACCATATGACGAACGTCAACTCACAGAACGGGAGTCTTGCTATACCTTCTTCTGGAAGGGTAGGCCTGCTGCGGAGAGAAACTGCATTTGTGGAGTTGGTTTGGGCATCCACCAACGCATCCTACATAGGCTAACTGAAATGCTTGTTGAGATCAACAAGCGCCTCATGACGCACCGAGTCCCACTAAAACACTCACGCCATGTCTTTTTCATCAGTGCATACACCTTTTATGCCGATCTCGACAGAGTGCTAACCTCTATACCCAGAGAAGATAAGGTTTTGCTCCTTGGTGACTTCAATGCCAGAGTTGGCAGAGATGTTGACATTTGGCAGGGAATCAAAGGGAGAAATGAACTTGGCAAGTGTAATCCCAACGGCCTACTCCTCCTCAGCAAGTATCCTGCACACAACCTCACTATCACCAATACCTTGTTTAAGCAGGCTGACAAGTTCAAGGGTTCGTGGCAACACCCACGATCCAAACACTGGCATCTCATCACCTACAACATTGTCAGAGAAAAATATCTCCGATAATGTCCTCATCACCCGAGCCATGCGTGGCTCAGACCACTTCGTCACTGATCATCGGGTCGTCAGAGCCAAGCTCTCACTTCACTTCGCTCCAAACGTCTGGAGGATCCAGCGATAGCACATGCTTTCAGAGAGCAGGTCGAACATGGGCTGATAAACAACCCGACAACAAACAACCCAAATCCCAGTGCCGAAATGGGGGTATTCTCGACACTGTTCTGACAAAAATCTGCAGAGACCCTCGGCCAGATCGAAAGACTACACCAGGACTGGTTTGATGAAAATGACCCGGAAATCATTGTACTCGTTGATGATAAACGTGCTGCTTTAACTGACTGGCTGAACAATACTCAGTCTCAGACGAAAGCTGATACCTTCTGCAAAAAGAAAGCGTCGGCCCTGCGTGAACTTCACTAACTAAAGAACAACTGATTTAAAAATAAAGCCTGTGAAATGCAAAAAACTTGCAGATCAACACATGATGCGCGAATTTTTCAATTCCACTAAAACATTTTATGGGGCAATGACTCTTGGCGCAGCACCCCTCTGTTCATCTGACGGATCCTGAAAGTTACTCCCTAATTTAAGACAAAGAAGGTGCTAGAAAGAGCCCTACCATTCGCTGCTCAACCGAAACACCGATGTGGTTGTCCTTGACTACCCAGCAGGTCTCTTAGCTATCCTCCATCCCTGGATGAGGTAACTACTGCCATCAAACAGATGGAAAATAACAAAGCCTTAGGGCCTTATGGAATCCCAGTGGAGGTGTATAAGGCAGGAGGACCATTGCTGTTCAACAGTCTCAACTCTCTCCTGGAGAAATATATTGGAAAAAGAGAAAATCTAACAAGCTCTTAAAGACGCCACCATCGTCATTATTTATAAGAACGAGGGAGATTGATCAGACTGTGGCAACTACAGCAGGATCTCGCTGATGTTTGTAGCTTGCAAGATTATCGCCCCCGTCCTCCAAAACAGACTTCTTCCTGAGGCGGAAAACTTCCTCCCGGCATCTCAAAGTGGCTTCAGACCATTACGTAGCACCACTGATAATGAATGATCTTTGCTGCCCACCAGATTCAGGAAAAGTGCAGAGAAAAGCGTCGTATCCTGTACATGGCTTTCATCGACCTAACCAAGGCCTTCGACTTGGTCAACAGCGAAGCCCTCTGGCGGACCCTCAGCCGTTTTGGCTGTCCAGCAAAATTCATCGCCATAGTGAGGCATCTCCACGATAGCATGGATGGCAGTGTCCTGCACAATGGCACCCAGTCTGAGTTCTTCCCCATCCAAACAGGGGTAAATCAAGGATGTGTACTGGCGCCAACTCTCCTTTCCATTTTCTTGGCTGTTTTTCTTACTCGTGCCAGTGCCAATTTAGCCGGTGGGGTGGACATCGAGCACAGGATGAAGGGTCTTTTCAACATAAGACGACTCCAGGCAGGAACAAAATTGTCGGCAGTTTCCATTACTAAACTTCAGTATGCAGACGACCTCACCCTTGTCGCTCACAGTGAACGCGACCTACAGGAGATCCTGAACACCTACAGAGATGCGTATGCACACTTCGGCCTGAGGTGAAAATACGTAAGACTCAGATTCTCTTTCAGCCTGCCCCTGGTAATACCCTCTCTAATGTTACCAACTTTCGGTATCTCGGCTCCCACCTGTCCACAACTGCAAATATCGATGAAGAGATTCAACATCGGATCAGATGTGCATCTCAAGCCTTTGGTAGACTCCGTACCCGTGTCTTCAACTATAGGGAGCTGAAATTATATACAAAGTTGCACATATATCGAGCAGTGGTCCTCCCCACCCTGCCAAATGGCAGCAAGATTTGGGTCACATATAGGAGGCACCTCAAAGCACTTGAAAATTTTCACCAACACAGTCTACATTCCATCCTCCGAGTTCGCTGGGAAGACCCGAGAACAAATGCCATTATTCTTGCTCACACCAATGTAGGTGCATCGAGGCTACCATTATCCATGAACGGCTACGCTGGACTGGCCATGTTACCCGCAGGAACGATAGTAGACTGCCAAAGCAGCTACTTTACAGTCACCTAACGAATAATAAACACAACTCTGGCGGGCAACTGAAAAAGGTATAAGGATATTCTTAAGACAGACCTGAAAAAGTGCCAAATCGACTCCCTCACCTGGGACACGATTACTCCACACTGTAACGCTTGGAGGGGCACCACACAAGAAGGTGTCAATACTTTCGAGTTAGCCCGACTGCATACCGAGGCAGACAAGCGCCAACGCCAGAAAGACACTGTCGCCGCTCCTCCCACTCAAGATATAACGCTCTACATGTTCAACATCTGTGAACGATCCTGCCAGTCCCGTATCGGCGTTTTTAGTCTCCTCAGAACTCATCAACGTAGGTGACATCATTAATAACTCTTATCACTGTATCATAGCTGAATGATCGCCTTCCTCGATTTCCAGTGACAGTAGTGTGTGCGTGTGCTACTGCCAGCGTTTACGTACAAGTACACGGAACATCTTGCACACACGCACATTAAGACTCCAGACCTAACTTAGAAACGCATGGTTAATATTACTTGATGAATATGTGAATGTAGCTTTCTATGTACGAAAACACACACACACACACACACACATACACATGAATAACCAAAGAGTAGTTACGAACATGAAGGTATAGTAAACGAGCAAGTGATAGTAGGCCCTTCGTGCTCGGTGGCGAGTCCGGTGGTACAGTTTACCGAGGCCTGAAAGTTCGAACGCCCATGCCTGGCTAGTGCGCAACCGCCGTCCGGCTAACAGCGTACAGCCACATCGTTTTCCAGATGGTCGTGGTTGTTATAATCATGGTTGTGGTTGTTATAACCTTGGTCGTGGGTTATATAATCATGGTCGTTGTTGTTATAATCATGGTCTTGGGTTATATAATCATGGTCGTGGTTGTTGTAATCACAGTCGTGGTTGTTATAATCATGGTCGTGATTATTATAATCATGGTCGTGGTTGTTATAATCATGGTCGTGATTATTATAATCATGGTCGTGGTTGTTATACTCATTGTCGTCGTTGTTATAATCATGGTCGTAGTTGTTATGATCATGGTCGTGGTTGTTATAATCATGGTCGTGGTTGTTATAATCTTGGTCGTTGTTGTTATAATCATGGTCGTGGTTGTTATAATCATGGTCGTGGTTGTTATAATCATGGTCGTAGTTGTTATAATCATGGTCGTGGTTGTTATAATCATGGTCGTGGTTGTTATAATCATGGTCGTGGTTGTTATAATCATAGTCGTGGTTGTTATAATCATGGTCGTGATTGTTACAATAAGGGTCGTACCTGAGACTAACACAGGTAGAATAAACCCCAGACCTTATCTTTAATCTCAATAAACCCAGATTAACCTCACCTAATCAACAGGATTAGAGACCATTAGGATTGTACCACCAATAATGATATATTTCACACTGGATTAATAACAAAACATTTAATCACATTTCCAATAGCTAATGTCTTACGGATATCTTATCAAGTTGTGAGTCTTACATGTCTATATAATTATGTTTTATTCTTACAAATATTTATAGTTCGTTGTGTATTGTATTGTATGGTATTGTACTGTATTGTATCCGGCTAACTAGAGTACAGCGAATGAGGGTGCGGCAAGTCCGTAGGCTTGCTTCCTAAAGAAACCATCGACATGGGACCAGGTGTGTTCCACTCTACGAATTTTTTGCGATTTTTCCACCAAGTTTGATGAAAAACGATAGTGCCGTTTCTGCTGCACAGACAGACAAAGAGATAGACTGACATATACATTCGGATAGCGCTATAGTATATTAGATATTATGATATAATATGTGTTCACCATATTACTGAAACTAGCTTAAAAATATTTGTTTAATATTTTTTGTTAACATGTACGAACAAAGTTTACGAATATCTACGAAAATCTTAGGATATCCACGAATAGTAGGAAACTGTTGATGAATAACTTAGGAATATAAAAGACGACTTGATGAATACACAAAGGAAAAATGACTAATAGGTGTGGAATAAATGATATATTTATATTAACGATCACTAGACTTCTCCCCCCCCCCCCCCACCAGCCTCATGGACCCCTGACATTAAACCATTGACACTTTTACCGTCAGCATAGAACATTATCAAGGGTCTGCAGAGGTCACCAAGTTCCTGTGTGGCCACAATATCTCAGAGCTCGTTGACGGGCAAATAAACAGGCTTATAGACGTGGGGTAATATACCTCATATGTACCTGTTGTCAACCTTCAGGTAATAATTCAACCCAAACGGTTTATTAACTACTAGTAAGGTCGAGTGGCAGGGACAATAGGCGGTGACGTATTGTGGTCGGGTCTCTACTCCCAGAATATTGTAAATCGAGGAACCCCGCGCTTCATTTCCAATTATCCGTCTCTCTGACCCCACCACTGACGACCTCCTAAATAGGTTCTGATCCTTCGCTGGTGGGCCGAACAAGCCAGCTCATCCCAATACTGATTGTCTGATGCTCTCATATTACCCCCAGAGTCACAATGGCAACACGGGGCACACTATTTCCAGGAATTTATTTCATTTTTCGTCGATAATGTTACCGAGAGAGATTTCAACCATTATGGAAATTGTGTGTGATTTAGTGTAAATATGTATGACAAAGACAAGTGAGGTAAATAATCAAACGGGGAAAAAGACTGAAGAAATGTTCGGGTGTTGAATTCTCTTTGTTGTTCGAACCTCAGGAGGGAGACCGAGGGAACAAAAGAACGTCGCTTCTAACAGTCAAAGAAGGATTAAGGTCAGAGAACAAAAGCGCATCGTGATTATCTACACAAGGGGAAATTTGGTCAAGAAATAATTGAAGATTTTTTTTTAATTTAATTACAATTAGTGTCAATACAGAAAAATGGGGTTTATATAGCATTAAAAGTATCAAGAGGAATAAACAGGCTCATAGGGCTGGGGTTAAACATCGTGATCGTGTTAAAACAAAAACAAGAATGGTCATTAAACAAAGTCTTTATGAGTTACACACATTTAAAATATGGGTAATTGACTTGCTGCAGGACTGGCAGCTTCCCGGCAGACCCGTTGCTAAGAGCGCAACAGAGGACAGGAGACATAAGAACATAAGAACATAAGAATGGAGGAAACTGCAGCGGGCCTATTGGCCCATACTGGGCAGTCCCGTTTACACCCAACCCCTATTGCTCATATAAGCATCCAACCTATGTTTGAAGCAATTCAGCGTATTCGAGTTAATGATGATATTTGGTAACTTGTTCCATTCATCCACTACTCTGTTTCCAAACCAGTGTTTACCTATTTCACGCCTAAATCTAAATTTGTCCAATTTAAAACCATTGTTACGAGTTCGCTCCTGGTTGGATAATTTGAGTACCTTTGTAATGTCCCCTTTGTTTAGCCCTGCCTTCCACTTATACACCTCTATCAGGTCGCCCCTCGCTCTACGTCTCTCAAGGGAGTGCAAATTAAGATGCTTTAACCTGTCTCTATACTCAAGGTTCCTAATGCCCGGGATTAGTCTTGTCATTCTCCTCTGAATTCTTTCCAAGGATTCTATATCCATTCTGTAATACGGTGACCAGAACTGAACTGCGTAATCCAGGTGTGGTCTCACAAGAGCAAGGTGTGAACAAGGAAGTTCGAAGTTGTTAAGGATCACTGGCCTCTTCGCCATTAGGCTATTTCGGCCGAAGCTGATTAGTTGGACTTCTTTTTTTTCTTGGTTCTTCTTTTACTTTTCACTTTCCATTCTTCTTCTTGTTCTTCGTCTTCTTCTTTTTGGTCTTCTACTATCTGGTCTTCTATTAGGATAATGTTATCAGGTTCTTGGTTGTTCTTGTCTTGGTTGTTCTTGTCTTGGTTGTTCTTATCTTGGTTGTTCTTGTCTTGGTTGTTTTTGTCTTGGTTGTTCTTTTCTTGATTCTTGACTGCAAGGAGGGCCTCCTTGGAGGTCAATTTTTCTTTAGCCCGCAGCCTGGCCGCCCTGCACTCGTCCCTCCACTTGGGACAATGCCGGTCGGAGGAGGAGTGAGGGCCACCACAAGCCGCGCACTTCTTTGCGGCCGCCTGGCAGTCAGCGTCAGTGTGGCCGGGTGTCCCGCAGCTCGAACACACCTCCCGAGCATGACACTTTCGCGCCAGATGACCATACTTCTGGCATTTATAACAGCGAGTGGGTCTTTGCTGGTATGGTTTTACTGGGATTTTCTCCCAACCCAGTAAAACGGAGCTAGGAAGTTGTTTTGGGAAGCCAACAAGGGCAGCGTTACTGGTCAGCTTCCTAACAATTGAGAGCTGATCTCCAATCAGCTCAGCAAGTTCATGTTTTTCAAGATACTCAATTTCAGTGTGGGAAATGACTCCCAAAACTAGGTTGTCCTGAAGGCAGGCGTCAAACATGACGTCGACTCCATTGATATTCACACGGGGTGGCAATTTGTGGCCCTGTCCCCATTCCTCGAAGGTGATGATAAGGGTACCGCCTTTACTGCGGACGACCCCTGTCACCCCCGTGAGTCCGATGTGGTCAAAAAAATCTTTAATGACAAGAAGATTGAGTTTCTTGCGCGAAGGGTGCTCGACCGGAATCAGTCTAACAACCTTCGCTTGGTCTAAGGTGAACATGGTCACGTGGTACCTCAGGAGGAAGGAGCGGGGAGCCAGGAGAACCTACCTCGCCGAGGTTCAGTTCTCAAGTGGAACAAGGAAATCGCTCGGCTCACCATATACTGTTGTCTTCACAAGTAAACTGCCGGGACCAGTGGTTGCAACACTACTCCTGACTGGAAAGGTATTAGTTCACTTGGGAACATCTGAGACACTGCTGAGTGTTTAAATTAAGTGGTGTTTTATACAGTTGTTGATTTTGTCATCAACTGAAGTATAAATTTTGGCGACCTGATTGTGGCAACTCATAACCAGCAGTGCACGAAACAGTATTGGTTTATAATGGCCGCAGTCACAAAGAAAGAGATGTGCAGTGTTTACACTTCATCCAGAGACACAACCAACCAACACGTGGCAACAGGTTTACACGTGCTGACAATGTTAAACAAGACCTTTTACTGACAAAATTCAGACTAAAAAATATATCGCAACATTAACACTGTATAGTAATAGAGACATATAATATACGCCTTTAATTAGTTTATATATCAACAACAGTTCTCTCATCCTCTGAAACACTGTATTCCTTCTTCAGTTATTATGGGGGTGAAGGTTGTCAGTTACCTCACCATTTGGACTCAGTTATGTCAAGCACTTTTTTTTTTTTATTGGGCACTCCCCTACATCCTTGTGTAAGGTGAAGCGCAGAAGCGTTTACAGCGCCCAACAGGGAAGCATGCTAAGTTCATGCTTGCCTTTATGTCTCATGAGTTAAGGGCATAGAAGCATGAAGAGTCAAGGGCGTAGAAGCCTGAAGAGTCCCTGAATACGAATTCGCAACTTTCGACTTACAACAGGTACCTACTTTACTGCTAGGTGAACAGTGACTAATGGGGGCTAGGAAGTAAGTCCAAACAACTTCCACCGGCCCGGGAACCGAACCCTTGACATCTCTCTTGCGAGGCAAGATCGGTACCGCTTCTACCACCGGTCCCCATGTCAAGCACTGACAATATTTATAGTTACTCATATTCACAATATTGTATTGTTTATTTAATGCAGTAACTAATCATATTGTAGGTAAGTAATAGTAATATAGCCTATTAGTACACAACACTTTACTAGATATATCAATAACTACAGTATACGAGTATGTCAGTCATTAGCGAAAATAGCAGTTTTGAGACTTCGGCACCGGGTCATGAAGTACCAGTCACAAGTCCTTCATTCTAGAGAGCAGGAAACTTTTACGAAGTTAGTTGACAACACGACCAAGAGAGGAATGAAGGTGTCAAACCTGGGGCTGTAAGTTGTTTCTTTCTTTCTCTCACACACACACAGAGCAGATATACTCATCTGCCAGAGCCTACTGTATATCTTGCATCCCACTATACACAAGCTTGTAATACTCATACATACATGCATGCATACATATATAAATACATAAATGCACTCAGACTTAATTACATATACTATATATATGCGCATATAGTGAAAGGGGGCATTTGGCTCATATTTACTCTATACAACGGGGTAATATGGGTTAATTTGGGTTATGGATACTATCTCTTTAACGTAAATAGTGAATGAAGTGCATCATCAATTACTAAAAGAATATGATGTCATGAACCTCACTCAATGTTCTGTCTTCATGAGGGGAATTAGTTAGGTTGTATTAATTAGGTTAACCTAGCTTTAATTTATGTATATTTACCCACCAAATCAAACTTTATATACACATGAAGGGTGTCTCAGAAAAATATTCCTGCCTCCCCCCCCCCCTCCCTCCCTCCCTCCCTGCCTGCAACACTAGAATAACCCTCACACAGCCAAACTGTGGAATGCTCTGCCTTATTCTGTGTTTCCATACTCATACAATGTCTCACTTTAATAAGCTGGTTTTCCGGCATCTTCGTGGTGTAGATTAATTTAGTCTTTTTCTCTTGTATTTTATTTTTAATTTCTTACTCTTATTTTTTTGCCCCCCAGGCCCCGTTGTGGGACGATGACCTGTGCCCGTATAATGAGACAAATATGATGAGAAGATATTACATATAGAAGTAAGAAGTATAGAGAGCAGGAATGTAAAGATAGGAAGGTTGGGTAGCCGCTTGTTATTTACACTGCGTTTATAACATAAGAACATAAGAATGGAGGAAACTGCAGCGGGCCTATTGGCCCATACTGGGCAGTCCCGTTTACACCCAACCCCTATTGCTCATATGAGCATCCAACCTATGTTTGAAGCAATTCAGCGTATTCGAGTTAATGATGATATTTGGTAACTTGTTCCATTCATCCACTACTCTGTTTCCAAACCAGTGTTTACCTATTTCACGCCTAAATCTAAATTTGTCCAATTTAAAACATTGTTACGAGTTCGCTCCTGGTTGGATAATTTGAGTACCTTTGTAATGTCCCCTTTGTTTAGCCCTGCCTTCCACTTATACACCTCTATCAGGTCGCCCCTCGCTCTACGTCTCTCAAGGGAGTGCAAATTAAGATGCTTTAACCTGTCTCTATACTCAAGGTTCCTGATACCCGGGATTAGTCTTGTCATTCTCCTCTGAATTCTTTCCAAGGATTCTATATCCATTCTGTAATACGGTGACCAGAACTGGACTGCGTAATCCAGGTGTGGTCTCACAAGAGCAAGATACAGTTTTAGGATGACCTCGCTAGTCTTGTAACTAACACTCCTTTGTATGAACCCAAGTACTTTATTAGCCTTGTTTCGAGCAAAAACACATTGTTTACTTGGCTTAAGGTTCCTACTTATCATTACTCCTAAATCTCTCTCGCAGTCGGATTTCTATACGCTTATCTTATTATCTCGTATGTCAATACACATATATTACTTCTTAAAGGGACAACTTGTTAAACACCTCTTCGACACAACTATTTATTAATTCACTTAATGACATGGACACATCAATATTACTATTATATCGGGGTGTTAACACGTTAGGTCTAACGTTACTCGACACTGACTCTCGGATACAACATGAATGAATACACTTCCCACAGTAGGTAATTCACCCTAGGGATAGTTCTGACAAGACTCACGTGTATCCTGACGTAGGCCCAGTGGGTGCTTGGCTGGGCTGCCGTATGCGATGCTCTCCTTAGCTGGTGACGTCGTGAAGTCTACCCCCCCTCGACCTGGGGGGGAGGGGACGAGTGTGACTCAGTGCGAGTGACCAGAATGACCTCTCAATGACCAAACTCTCTGAATGATAGTCGTGTGAGAATCACGATGAGAATCGAAATCAGAATGAACGTGGACGGGACTGTAGGGCATTTATATGGGGTCAGCCCAATCGGCTTTTGACCTTTAACCAATTATCACTAAACTGGTTAGATCTGGACCGCATATCCAGGTGTGGTCATGCCCAGGTGTCTTGGTCAGGTGAGGTCAACCGCTAATTCAGGTAATTAGCGGCAGAGGTCACGTCCCTAGGGTCTTGGGGTGTGTCTACCTGGAAAGTGGTGGTACCACGAGGTCTCTAGAGTACTTGCTGTTATATGTGACGTAATTCTGGGTTGTAAGCTTTGGTCTGAGAAACAATCATTACACCCGGGTGGGCTATTCCCCATAAAAAAAAAGAATTCCTGTGTCGGCGTGTGAGGTAAGCGTTCGTGTGAGTGGAAGTGAAGATGTCAGCGGTGAGACGGTATTATTATTATTATTATCATTATCACTATCATTATCATCATTATCATCATTATCATCATTATTATTATTATTATTATTATTATTATCATTATTATTATTATTATCATTATTATTATTATTATTATTACTATTGTTATTATTATTATTATTATTATTTGTATTATTATTATTGGTATTATTATTATTATTATTATTATTATTATTATTATTATCATAATTATTGTTGTTACTATCATGCTGTTACTGTTGTTGTTGTTAGTGAGATTGGCTGGAGAAATTTTGTCGTGAAATAAACTTATAAGAATCATTTATCATTCTTTTTTCTTTTTTTGTGCAATTTATATAGCAATTTCCATCATTCTTCACACCGATCATTCAAGACCTTAATTGTTGAGGCACTAAATTATCCTTCGGTAAAGTAATAAAACCACGCACTCTTTTTGGTGAAAACAGCGTATCAAAAAGTTTTTGCACTGCCTATGAAAAAAAAAAGAGACAATTTTCAGTCATGGCGAAGTGTATCCATCTGGCGGTAAAGTCTAGCCATCTCGTGAACGACACAGTTCATCCCAGATTGCCGCCACAAGGTTAGCCTCTCACAACTTGGTGTTTTTCGTTTTACGAGCCACGAGGACATTACTGTCCTGTCGTCCCTGGAGGAGGTACTATAGGAGGACTTCTACCTGTAGAAGTTTCCAGTGGAACATTGTGAGGAAAGTTTGTCTTGCTTTTCAAGACTGGTGGAGCGAGGAGTGTTGACTGGCCTGAGTTTGTTTTGGTAGGACGCTCCCTCTCCATGTCCTCTGCAGACTTCTACTGTAAACCGGCCTGTTTTATTAGTTTATTTAATAGCTTTTCTGTTAATGAACATTGTAAGCAAATTTTACCTATCACATTTGAAAACGAGTTTCAGAGAGCAAAAATGGCAACTACCAAACATTATTTTTTTCGTGTATGAAACAAATAAAGATCTCTTCGAAATCTTAATATAAAATATTAACTGGCAAGAGATGTCCGCCATTTTTACTTCAATATTTCTTCTTTTTAAGAACATAAGAATGGAGGAAACTGCAGCGGGCCTATTGTTCCATACTGGGCAGTCCCATTTACACCCAACCCCTATTGCTTATATAAGCATCCAACCTATGTTTGAAGCTATCCAGCGTATTCGAGTTAATGATGATATTTGGTAACTTGTTCCATTCATCCACTACTCTGTTACCAAACCAGTGTTTACCTATTTCGCCCCTAAATCTAAATTTGTCTAACTTAAAACCATTGTTACGAGTTCGCTCTTGGTTGGATAGTTTGAGTACCTTTGTAATGTCCCCTTTGTTCAGCCCTGACTTCCATTTATACATCTCTATCATATCGCCTCTCACTCTACGTCTCTCGAGGGAGTGCAAATTAAGATGCGTTAACCTGTCTCTGTACTCAAGGTTCCTAATGCCCGGGATTAGCCTTGTCATTCTCCTCTGAATTCTTTCCAAGGATTCTATATCCATTCTGTAATACTGTGACCAGAATTGAACTGTGTAATCCAAGTGAGGTCTCACAAGCTCAAGATATAGTTTTAGGATGACCTCGCTAATCTTGTAACTAACACTTCTTTGTATGAACCCAAGTACTTTATTCCCCTTGTTTCGAGCAAATACACATGGTTTACTTGGCTTAAGGTTCCTACTTATCATTACTCCTAAATCTCTCTCGCAGTCGTTGTTCATCTGGTAACTGGTTTCCCTGTTTACATCTTCTATACTGAGTACTTTACATTTGTCCACGTTGAATTTCATCTGCCATTTTTCAGATCATTCGAAAATTTTTTTTAGATCTTCCTGTAGTTTTGTGGAGTCCTCGTCAGATTTAATAACACTTCCTATTTTAGTGTTATCAGCAAATTTACTTATGTTGCTGTCTATGCTGATATCTATGTCGTTTACTTATATAATAAATAATAACGATCCAAGTACAGAGCCTTGGGGAGCTCCGCGAGTGACGTTCCTCCAATGGGGTTTAGTGCCGTTAATGTTCACTCGCTGTTTCCTGTCCTGTAACCATGCCCTAATCCATTTAAGGATATTACCTTTGATGCTTGCGCTTCTACATTTCTAATTAGTCTTTCGTGGGGGACTCTGTCGAAGGCTTTGCTAACGTCGAGATATACCACATCATAATTGTGCCCCTCGTCCACCGATTAGAAAACTGATTAGCCACCTACTGCAACTCTATTAATAAACCGTTTATTATTATTATTATTATTATTATTATTATTATTATTATTATTAGTAACCCTGTTAGGTTCTGAATAATAAGTGCTATATACAGGAGAGAACACAAACACCTGTATAGTTTTGTAGGTTCGGTTTACTGGATAAGAGTATGTACACAGAGGAGAGCAGCGGTACTCTCCCTTGGCTAGGCTCCTTGTCAACTGCTATAGGCGACGTATGGCAAGTGATACATTAGCAGCTTCCATACGTCGCCAGGCACATTAATTAAGCGTGTGGGATATGGTAATAACATTGCCACACGCTGCTAGCTAGGCTGAATAAATAATACATAGATGGAGCACATACATAATATACATACATGATATATAATCCAGCATACATAATATACATACAAACCCCTTCACTGCTAAGACGCCACTTTTGATATTTTACTAGGCTAACGCCAGACGACTTTATTGAGCTGATAAGGGAGCCCGTACACAATGATTAAAAGACTCTAGCTGTCAGTACCTCGTATGTTTAATGACTTCTTTAAACACTGGGTGAGAGGAGAGAGCAGGCGAGAACCAGCGGTGTGTTGGGTCATCAGTCACGTGTATTACCTTATAATGATTCCTTTAATATCTATTGTGTGTGTATGTAGGTATTTTTCTACTAATGTATGACTGTGTACTCGTATGTGCTATATGTGTGTCTGTATTTATATATGTAAATATATATATATATATATATATATATATATATATATATATATATATATATATATATATATATATATATATATATATATATATATATGCAAGTAAATCACTGTAGGTGCGCGTGATCTAGGTATATGCTGATAACCACCAGGAAAGAAGAAAACACGAAGTTCCCAAGCGCTTTCGTGTAATTCACATCTTCAGGGGTGAGTACAGACTGTACTCACCCCTGAAGATGTGAATTACACGAAAGCGCTTGGGAACTTCGTGTTTTCTTCTTTCCTGGTGGTTATCAGCATATATATATATATATATATATATATATATATATTTCATTAGCCCAATAAAGCACGCGGACTTCTACATACAATCAACACCTCAACCCGCCAGGATTCGAACCCACGGCCCACAAGCCTATGACTATGACCGGGGAACGCTAACCGCTAGACCAACAGGATACTGGTGGTCTAGCGGTTAGCGTTCCCCGGTCATAGTCATAGGCTTGTGGGCCGTGGGTTCGAATCCTGGCGGGTTGAGGTGTTGATTATATATATTTATATATATATATATATATATAAGAACATAAGAAAGTGGGATACTGCAGGAGGCCGACTGGCCCATACAGGGCAGATCCCTTTCACACCCATCCCAGCACTTCCATGTGCCTATCCAACTTCGTCTTGAAGCTCCCTAGCGTCCCCGATCCTACTATAGCACTCGGTAGCCTATTCCACATATCCACAACTCTATTACCAAACCAGTGCTTGCCTATATCCTTTCTGAATCGGAATTTATCTAATTTAAAGCCATTTGTTCTAGTTATTTCGTTATTACTGAGCTTCAGAACATCTTCCATTTTACCCTTGTTAATCCCACTCACCCACTTGTACACCTCTATCATATCTCCCCTAACTCTACGCCTCTCTAATGAATGCAAGCCTAAGCTTTTCAGTCTTTCTTCATATGGAAGGTTTCTAATATTATGGATCATTTTTGTCATTCTTCTTTGTACTCTCTCCAAAGAATCTATGTCCATTCTATAATAAGGACACCAGAACTGAACCGCATAATCCATGTGTGGCCTCACTAATGCTAGGTAAAGTTTCAAGATAACGTCAGCAGTTCTGTTACTCACAGACCTAGATATGAACCCAAGAATCCTGTTTGCCTTGTTGCGAACGCTAATACATTGTTTTTTAGGTTTCAAGTCGTTGCTAACAAATACACCTAGATCTTTTTCACAAACTGAGTTTTCTATTTCCGTGTTACCTAGTTTATACTTAACGTTTGTATTCGTCTTCCCTAGCTGTAGTACCTTGCATTTATCAGTATTAAAATTCATTTGCCAGTCTACTGACCACTCATATAAGGTATCTAGATCTCTTTGAAGGCGTTCAAAGTCACTGTCTGAATTTATCACTCCCCATTTTGGTATCATCTGCAAATTTACTAATCCTACTAGTTATGCCTAAATCAAGATCATTAATGAATATAACAAACAGCAGAGGGCCCAATACAGATCCCTGGGGAACTCTGCTTTTGACCGCACCCCAGTCTGACTTTAATCCATTTATGCTGACTCTTTGTTTCCTACCAGTTAACCATGACCTAATCCATTTAAATAATGATCCACCTATTCCATGTGCTTCTACCTTCCTTATCAATCTCTCATGAGGGACTCTATCGAATGCTTTACTGAAATCTAAATAAATTATATCATATGACTTATCATTAGCTACCGCTTCATATACTTCTGAGAAAAAGCTAAGCAAATTTGTGAGACAAGAACGTCCCTGGGTGAACCCGTGCTGAGAAGAATGAATTAAGTTGAATGTTTCAAGGTGGCTTCTGATTTTTGTAGCAATAATTGACTCTAGCAACTTGCCTATGATTGACGTGAGACTAATGGGACGGTAATTTGATGCAATTGATTTATCACCCTTTTTGAAAATCGGAACTACATTTGCAAGTTTCCAAGCTTCTGGCACGAGGCCCGATTCTAATGACTTATTAAATAAAACTGCTAATGGATTACTCAACTCATCTCTACATTCTTTTAATATTCTAGCATATACCTCGTCTGGACCAGGCGATTTATGAGGCTTCAGTTTGTTAATTACTTTAAGCACATCGTTACTAGTAATATTGATATTCATCAACATATTTTCTATACTGTCGTTATATACCTTATGAACTTCTGGAAACTGTGCTAGGTTTTCATTTGTGAATACGGAGCGAAAATGACTATTTAACGTACTACACATTTCTAACTCATCATCAGTCAATTCTCCTGTCGTAGTTTTAAGGGAACCTATTGTATCTCTAACCTTTGATTTATACAGTTGATAAAAAGCTTTGGGGTTATTTTTCGATTCGTTTGCTACCTTGATTTCATAATTTCTCTTTGCTTTCCTAATTTCTGTTTTTACCTGTCTTGTTAGGTTCTGATAGTAACCAAGTAAGTGATTTTCGCCTTTCTTAACTTTTCTATATACTCCTTTCTTTTTCCCTAGAAGATCTAAGAGTCTATTATTCATCCATTTTGGTTGGTTCCGTATCGATCTGAATTTTCTTTTAGGGATGTGTATATTTTGAGCATTATTGAGTGTCGCAATAAATTGTTCATAAGTAGCTGTTAAATTAAATTCGGGGTTATCCCGTCCTAAGTTGACAGTTTCCGGAGGTGTGGGGGGGATTAATCTTTTGACCATAGGGTCATCCCTTAGGTCTCTCCTTAAGCTGCCGTAATTAGCCTTCCTAAAATCCGGGATCAAGGCCGAATTTTCCTTCTTCCTGCCATCCCATATTATTTTAAAATATATGGCTTTATGATCACTGTTTCCTAGTTCGTCTCCAATCCCAACATCTTTTACTAGATTTTCATTATTACTGAGAACTAAATCGAGGATATTATTTCCTCTAGTGGGCGAGTTTATGAATTGATATAAAAAACTATCTTGTACTACTTCTAGAAAATCTTCAGATTCATTATCGCTAAGTTGATTTTTCCAATCTATGCCTGAAAAGTTGAAATCGCCTAGAATACATACATTGTTTCTATCAGATGCCTTTTTTATTTCCTCCCATAGCAATTTACCATCGTTCCTACTCAAATTAGGTGGTCTATATATAACACCAATGACTACGGATTCACTGCCCTCACCAATCTCTGGCAGGCAACTGAAAAGGTATAAGGATAGTCTTAAGACAAACCTGAAAAAGTGCCAAATCGACCCCCTCACCTGGGAGACGATTACTCCACACTCTAACGCTTGGAAGGGCACCACACAAGAAGGTGTCAATACTTTCGAGTTCGCCCGACTGCATACGAGGGCAGACAAGCGCCAACGCCAGAAAGACGCTGCCGCCACTCCTCCCAGACAAAATATAGGGCTGTACATGAGTAACATCTGTGAACAACCGTGCCGGTCCCGTATCGTACTCTCTAATCACCTCAGAACTCATCAACGTAGGTGACATCCTTAATAACTCATATCATTGCATCATCGTCATACTCGATTCCGAGTGACAGCAAAGTAACAGTACTGTGTGTAGGTAGGTGACTGTGACTCTGTATTCTGTATGTTGGCAAGCAAAATATTGATACTGGTATTAAGTGAATAGCAACATTTTTTTTTTTTTTTAACGAATGATTAATTTAATATCTCTAATTTTCCAATTCGTAATTATAGGATTAGTTTGAACGGGAATGAACGATAAAGCAACTCGTAATAAGAATATGAGTACAATTTTATATATGATAACGAGTAGAGTATATAATGAATACACACATGAATTATAAAACGAATAAAAACGCAAATAAGAGAGGGAATAAGAGTGAGTAATAATGATAAGAGTCGCATCATTATTCATTTTCATGCGCCACTGAAGTAGATTTTTAACACGTAAATTGCCATACGATTCTGCTTCAACAGTAACACCGAAATGCCATCTACACACACTAACATGAACACAGAAAGATATACATATTCAAGTAGTCGCCGGGGAAAAAAGAACAATATCTAGCAACTCATTTCATTATTCAGTAATTCATTCGATTTCTAAATGTCCGTAATAGTGATATTAAAGTTTCTTGTTTGATATTCTTCATTGATGCGTCTGTCCATGCCTTCGTCAGATAAAAAAAAAATAGAGGGCTTTGTGCATGATCCTGATGTACTGTACACCGTCAACACATGTTCATGGTTTGAGTATTTAAAGAATAATATTAAAATTAGTATAACAACGAATTACTGTAAATTAGCCAAAACAACAGCTCTTCGCCATGACTGTTATGTAAAGGAGAGGTCATGTGTTACTTATTATCTATCTATCTCTCTCTATCTTGTCTAATATCTGTACCCCATTCATTTTATATTATAATTGTGAAATCAGAAGATAGAGACAGCTTTCGTTGCTCTAGAATCGAGAACAACGAAAAAAGACAAACAGACAGATACGGACAGAGTGTGACGCACATAAAATTTAATAAACATAGGTGCAAATTTCCCCAGCTGACATACGGCAAACAGGCAGTGATGTTCTATAAGCGATGTAAACAGAGGAATGACGTCAGATTCAGCGTAGCCTATATTTTTTTATTTTTTTTTCATTTATTTTTTTTACGGTGATTAGGCTACCCGAGCACAGGTCACTGACCCACATCAGGGCCTGGGGGGCGAAAATATAATAATTATAATAATAATAACGACAACAATAACAACAACAATAACAACAATAACAACAATAATAACAATAATAACAATAACAATAATAATAATAATAATAATAATAACCATAAATAAATCCACAAACGAAAAAGTAAATTTAGAGTGAGAAACGATATACAGCATGTTGTGTTGTCAATAGTACGAGAAACAATTGAGACCCTGCAATTGTGTGTAAATGAGGCAGAAAGACAGATCATCAACCTGGGACTTGGTCACAATTTTTGTGATGCCATATGGCAGCAGGGTCTACCATTAGACAATACATTATGCTTCCAATATCCCCCCAGGCGGTAGTACCTCCCTGTTTGATAGCTGCCTCCTACCTACTACCTAGCGAGAGATGTTTTGCTCACGGAACACGCGAGACTCCTTCCTTACCCTAGATGGAGGAAGGGAGTGAGGTGTAGGTGAAGGATGGAAAGGAAAAGTGAGAGTAAAGGCGAAGGGAGAGGTGTGGGTGACAGAGAGACAGAGTCAGGGCGATACACTCGGTCTTAGAAAAACTATAGTTTATTATTATTTCTCTATTATTATTATTTGAAGAAGAAAAAAAAAGAAGTAAAGAGACAGACACAGAGAGATAAATTTGAGATAGCCCAACAACCAACACACGAGACGTAGACTCTGATTGGTCAGTCACATTCGCGCTCTACTCTACTGCCAGATTCTGGGGTCACTAATTCTAAGGGGGATAACTTACCTATAGTCTTAATTTTAAAGGTTGCTGCCACCAGACCCCCTCTGGGCAGTATGAACCTCGTTAGGTAGCGGGCATAGTGGACTAGGCATTGGGGTTAGGTTTTTCATTGACCAGATCGATAAGGGGAAAAAAGGGTGAAACCATAACATGTCTTAACTAATTTATTCTTATAAAACATACTGCATTCCGTTAAAATACAAGTGAGTTGGCCTTCCTCAGAAGAACAACGACGACTTTGGTTACCCTGCTCGACAACAGACGTCTTACATTAACTGCGTGTCATCCACATACTTGTTGCATAACAATCAGTGACCTCCTTACCTCGGTCATCCCTTCTTACAATAACACTCAACACGTCAGACTGCTCCACCTGTATGGAATATAGTACCTTAGGATATCATACATGGTAGCATCATCTCGCCTCCCTGTAGCATCACCTCCACACCTGCAAGTACGGGACTCCTGGAAATTTCTAGGTACACATATCAGGCACCTCGTTCGCACACCGCCCTCGGTGGGTAGAGACATACCAGTACTGTTTCTACGCCTGGTATTATAGGTCGCTCCAAGTAACGACTGCAGAGTTTCTCAACATTCCGTTAGGTATTTCCACTCATATGTGGTGGTATGCCTGGAATCCACAGGTTCACAGTGGATTAGCATAGCTGGGAGTAGTCATCTCACATGGTGGTGGGACGCTCACGGGGGCAATGGCCGCCGTTCTGGTGAGCGGGGACCTGAGTTGATGAGAGAGGGGGTACCACTGAGAAATAATGCCTGATGGGCCGTTATCACACACCCTAACATTACTATTTCACTTTATACATCAGGCAAAGTTTGAAGGTATTATAACTGCTATAAGTCTTGTTTTAGGGCTGAATACAGTCCGATGAAGTTCACTGACCTGAGTTGATGAGAGAGGGGGTGCCACTGAGGCATGAAGTCCCGCACCTCTCACCGACGTAGGCCTACAGTTTCCAATCTTTAATTTTTACTTTGATTTCTTATGGTTCCCACATGAACACTTTCCCGTTTATTGTGACATGGTGTCTTATAAAGGCATATTTTAATCCTAACTTACATACTAGAATACGGTTAGAGTTTGACAGTTCCTGGGAAATTAATTGGGCTATATCAACAACTCACACCTGTAGGCCGGGCGCAAAGGACGCTACCCTGAAACAAAAGTCGAATGTTCATAGCGTGGGTATATCCACTTCACTTAAAACGGTAATTAGGGATCTTCCCCTCACACATTGCACTATTTGAACACAGACATAAGATTCTCTGATCACTGTACATGTCGTGGGTATACGTCACCCAAGGATACGAGGTGTATTAAGTTCACACCGATGCATACAAGATATTTCCTTTCAAGTATAGTTTCTGGGTCACTTCCAACACCTCACATAGTTCAGATACATTTATCCCTTTTTCAGATCATTGTTCTCATGTATTTTCATATGATATCTGCGGAAGGTACAGTATGTTCGCTAAACGTTAACAGACGTAAATAGTATGACCTTCAAACCACGATCTACACTAGTACACTAGTCCGAATCAATTGGACTTTCCCAATCATCTTATAGATACCTGGAGTTTTCCTTAATGCTATGAATACATACAATTGATATTATATAACCGTACCTGGGTACAATTCAACAAATGACTCATTAACATTGAGTAGGCGAGTTAGCCTTTATCAATGTTTCCCGTTTTCTGAGATTCTACAAGCGCGGTGGATTTGAATGTTAAATAGCGTAATTTGAATTAAAGGGGGTTTTTAGGAATGACTATGATGTGCGCAGTACACTACATCTCGTCCCAAACCCAGCTCTGCCGCCACACAGTGTTTACAAAGGGGTACTGGTGGTAAAGTGGTACCGCTCTTGCCTTCGCAAGCGAGATGTCACGGGTTCGATTCCCGGGCCGGTGGAAGCTGTTTGGACACACTTCCTAGCCCCCATTAGTCCCTGTTCACCTAGCAGTAAAGTAGGTACCTGTTGTAAGTCGAAAGTTGCGAATTCGTATTCAGGGACAAGTTGCTGGAGCTTCCAATAACTTGATGACACAAACCATTGACTCTTCAGGCTTCTATGCCCTTGACTCTTCAGGCTTCTATGCCCTTGACTCTTCAGGCTTCTACGCCCTTAACTCATGAGACATAAAGGCAAGCATGAACTTAGCATGCTTCCCTGTTGGGCACTGTAAACGCTTCTGCGCTTCACCTTACACAAGGATGTAGGGGGGTGCCCAATAAATAAAAAAAAAAAAAAAAAAGTGTTTACAAATCAGTGTCTTATTCTTCTTCTTTACCTTGTAATAAACGGTGTATTATTCCCTTCTTTTTATTTCTTCTTTCCATTTATTTACTTACTTTTACTCATTTTATTCTTCAATTCTCTTTTCTTATTATTACTCTTTATTTCGGTAAGTGAAGGAGGGGAGTGCAGGAGAGAGGGAGGAGGAGGTAGGCCTGTGGTTGAGGGAGGAGGAGGTAGGCCTGTGGTTGAGGGAGGAGGAGGTAGGCCTGTGGTTGAGGGAGGTGGGGGGTTTGCCTGTGGTCACTCCCCCCCACCAGAGGGGGGGGGGGCGAGAGGGAATAACTGTGGGGAATAAACCAACATGCAATAACTTATACACAAGGGGACGTTATTCAGAATGGATATTTACACTTTCAAAACAAAAACCTATTCTCCAAGCTAATTAAACGGGGTCACTTGAATCACAATACAGTTCATGAAACGGATAAAACCTTAAGTTCACTTACTAATTATTGTTACTCTACTAGCCATCGACACCCGCCATGTACACTGACACACACCAACCTAGACTATTTAAAAGAAAGACGTCCTATGGGACAAAGACTATATACAGTAAGAACACACCACTGTAACGTCATAAACTTTAGCTCCGCCCCATCCAATGATGACACGCTACCTCTGGTAACCAGAGGGTGATCAAGGACTACGGTCTTGCCTTGCTTGACGTTTGATTATTTATTTTTTTAATAGAATACTCGTAATGCTAAAGCTTTTCTGTGGCCAGGCATAACAAAATTAATGCCCCAATTTCTCATAGTCCTCCAAAAATAAGTGATATAGCAAAAAAAAAAAAAAAAAAGCAAAATATCACAAGGAAGCACCGGGAGGGGCCGGGCATTTCGCTGATGACATGGACGAAGTAACCCAATTTGTTAGCTTATTTGCAATACAAAGATTTTCCTTTTGCTAGACAAGCAAGGTGAATGTCTGAGGGTATTCCGGATGACTGGATATTGCCATACAATGTATACTTAAGAGAATATTGCAAGGTTCTCTAGGCGTTAAAGATCACGACCGTCGCCAGTGATGTAACTCCGGTTTTTCCTATATTTGGGGCAATATTGTTGTGTGTTTTTTTTGCCAGACGTGGCAAGAACAATGTCTCACGGTCTTATGGATGACCTGATATTGACTGACATTGCAAAATTAGGAAACTACAAGAAATCTTTCTTTGCGTGCTGAAACAAGTATGGTGTTGACACCTGAAACCCACGTACCATTGTACTTAATTTATTTTTTTTCGAGATTATTAAAGATGTTCAGATTTCTTTTTGGCCACATATAGCAAGATGAATGTCTCACCTTCCTGCAGATACCTGGATATCGACAAACATTCCAGAACTAAGGAGATACAAAAGAAATAAGAACTCTCTTCAAACAAGATCTCGGCTGGCCTAATGTGTTTATTTTAGCAGGGCGCTTGCAGGCATTTATCCATTCAATTTTTCAATTTCAATGGTTTATTCCTTGATAGAGGAAACGGGATCCTAGTGCTGTCACTAGGTACCCCTGTACAATAACGCCAGAAGCATCTGGCAAGTGTCACAAGTATATACAGTATAAATATTATAAGGGGCTTGCTAAAGCCTAAGGAAGGAAGGATATTCCTTTAACACATTGTCAATATTATTTACAGTTTTCCAGTTATCACAATTATTCTTATCTCTGAGATATCTGTAATACTTGATCCACTCTTTGCTTGGGATTTGAGCCTTGTTGATGCACCCGTATATTGCACAAATAACCATAATTGTTGATACACGATACACTGGTACCGGGACCAGACGCGGACACACACGGTTATACCAGATGATGCCTGTTTACAACAGTGACGTCACCGAGCTGTGCATTGTGGGTAAAACAAATGCCCGGTGGTCTCCTTACTGTCTCTTATCCTTACTATGGGAAGCTTCATGTTCGTGACGTCACGTCTCACAGGCTCTCCTTATTGTTTCAGGCCTAAGGCAGTCACACTGTCATTGGTAATTTTGAGCGGGAACATTTGGGCAGGTCATCTGCTTTTTAACTGAATTTTCATACATATTTTCTCTAAAACAAGATATTATTTACTCTAAAATCATGGCACTGTTACAACCTCGTGTTTTATCGAGTAACTCGAGAGTTCATTATTATTATTATTATTATTATTATTATTATTATTATTATTATTATTATTATTATTATTTTTATTATTAATATTAATAATATTACCGGGCATGGGATGGATCACATAGCATGGGATGAATCACAGGGCGTGGGGTGGATCACATAGCATGGGATGAATCACAGGGCGTGGGGTGGATCACATAGCATGGGATGAATCACAGGGCGTGGGGTGGATCACATAGCATGGGATGAATCACAGGTCGTGGGGTGGATCACATAGCATGGGATGAATCACAGGGCGTGGGGTGGATCACATAGCATGGGATGAATCACAGGGCGTGGAATGGATCACAGGGTGTGGGGTGAATCACAAGGCGTGGGGTGGATCACAGGGCGTGGGATGGATCACAGGGCGTAGGATGGATCACAGGGCGTAGGATGGATCACAGGGCGTGGGATGTATAATTGGCCTAGCCCTAAGAGATAAAGCAGAGGGGATGGGAATATATCAGAGGGCGTGAGAATATATTGGTGGGCGTGGGAAGACACTGATCATGAGGGGGACAACAAGGGGCGTGAGAATTTATCAGCCAGCGTGGGGAAGATAACGATCAATAGCAGGGGGTGATTGAGCGCTTCCTGGCCTCTCTCTCTCTCGTTACACACACACACACACACACACACACACAAATTGATTTATGGTATGCATCGTCTATTTAGTTAGTAATTTCATCACAAATAGTGAATATTCCTTTTGGATAAATTAAACAAATGCATTAAAGCTTTCTATTATAATGAAGACTAATCGATTTGAAAATTATACAGGGTATTTCTTTATTTCTTTTCTGCTTGTGTGAAAAAAGTTGGAAAATATTTATAGTGTAAATAATGAAACACACTATGCTGGATAAGTTTGGTGAATTAAACAATAAATTTCAGTCCAAAACCTGATTTACAGAAAGGGTAGACAAACAATAACCATTTTACCTGTGACATAGATTACGGTGTTCTTTTATCATTAACACAATAACTGAAAATCACAGTTTTCTTTATTTTCTTTTAATTTGAAAGCCTATTTCAAAATATCTAATTTGAAAATTGAAACATCTTGTTTTTGAAAAATTTGATAGAACAAAATAAAATACGAACTGAAGCAACTAATGTACTGAAGTGAAATATATAACTAGCCTATGTGTTGCATCTCAGAAGCATAATTGCATTAATGATATCATCTTTCATTCCCTTAGTTCATTATTTTTTCGAATTTCGTAACTGAAAAGTAACGTACCGAACCATAAAGAAAATATCGTACTGTAATTTTGCACCGTACTTTAGAAAAACAACAACAACAATACCCGTGCCGTACCGAATTCCGTACTGTACCATGCCGAACTCCGTACCGTACCGTAAAGTACCGTACTACGTATACTGCCAGCCTTGCCTATGGGTTCTAATGTTATTGCTACATGAGTGGCATGCGTCTCCTATTCTGTTATGCATCAGTCGCAGTGATTGGCCGAGCGATGACACACCACCGCCACCTGTTGGCATTTTACGAATCAATGCCAGAGTTTTTACGTAAACCACAGATAAGTTATGAACCATTAATGAATCGTGTTTACGGTAGTTCCTATGAACTTCAGCTCTCCCAGCAGTTATGAACTTCGTATCTCAGCATTGTTAGTGAATTTGGGCCTAGTTCCTCAAGCTTGTGTATATATACAGAATATATATATATATATATATATATATATATATATATATATATATATATATATATATATATATACACCAAAATCATTACCTTAAGTCGCATTGTTCCAGACATGCTGACTTATGAAGGAACGTCGACCATTTTGGAAAATGACGCTGTATGCAACTCGCACGCATTTTTGACGATGACATCACATGGTTTCATAATCTCCACACCCCAAAGATTAGTTTTAGCAATACAGAAAAATGCTACACAGTTGACCCGACCTGCTCGAAAACTAAGGCCCTTTTGGGGTCTTGCTCTTGGACTATTAATGAATAGATAAATGGTTGGATGATTAGTGAAATAAACAGAAAATGGAAATGCGAAAAGGGGAAGTAGGGGGACGGATACTTACAAACATACATACATGGATAAATATCTAAATAATAATAATGCTTGCCCCTTGTGTAACGAGGATGGCCGGCCCAAGGGCCCCCTAGGCATGAATTTGTTTAAGGTGTAGAAGCTGTAGCCAACACAACAACCACACCCTGAGTTAACGAGCTGCTTATCTTAGTGTCAAGGAATAGTTCGAGAAGACTGGACAACTCGCCAACTGCACTGGCTAACCATTACTCCGGAATAAGATCTGCAAATCGATTAATATCAAGGTTCCCAATTACTGCTGGGGAGACAGGCAAATGGCCTATAGTTTCACCCTGCCCGGGGATCGAACCCTGGTCCGCTCGCTTGTGAAGCAAGCCTGCAGACCACAGGTTCGACGGATGAATTTATAGATGTAAATAGACAGCTAATAGAAACTGTATACCAACGAGTCACCAAGAAGACATTAAAACCAACATAAAATTTATCGCAGCCAATAAATAAATATTTCACAGCACTAGAGGTTGAGACATAAAACACTAGAGAATGTGACAATAACACCACTAGTGACTGTGACAGTAACAGCACTAGTAAGTGTAACAATGACAGCACTAGAGACTGTGACAGTAACAGCACTAGAGACTGTAACAATAACAGCACTAGTGACTGTGACAGTAACTGCACTAGAGACTGTAACAATAACAGCACTGGAGGCTGAGACATAAAACACTAGAGTCTGTAACAATAACAGCACTAGTGACTGTGACAGTAACTGCACTAGAGAATCTGACAATCATAGCACTTTGGGCTGTGACAGTAACAGCACTAGAGACTGTAACTATAACGGCAAGCAGCAATTTTAGCAGCAGCAATAACACTGGTTAGCGCCAACACCCACCCACCCATTGACCCCCCCCCCCCACCTCAAACGCACACACTTCAAGCCACCCAACCCCACACATTTACACCCGTTCACCCACTTCCACACAACACATATATACTGTAGACACACCTTATGCAATGCATACACACCCGCTCACCCACCCTACATACACATACTCACACACTGCTACTACTTTGCTGTCACTCTGAATCGAGTATGACGATCATCCAGCTATGATACAATCATATGATTGATTAAGGATGTCACCATCATCAGTGAGCTCTGAGGTGACTCGAGAGGTCGATACGGGACCAGCAGGGTCGTCCACAGATGTTGCACGTGTAGAAGGCTATATCTAGTGCGGGAGGGGCAGCGGCATCATCTTTCCAACACTGGCGCTTGTCTGCCTCGATATCCAGTCGGGCTAACCCGAAAGTATTGATACATTCTCTTGTGGTGCTCCTCTGAGCGATGCGATGTGGAGTGATCTTTCCCTGGTGAGGGGTCTATTTTTTACTTTTTCATGTTTGTCATAAGACTATCCTTATACCTTTTCCATTGACCACCAGCGTTTCATTTATTATTAGTTAGGTGACTGCACAGTAGCTGCTTTGGCATTAAGTTACCCATGCCTCGCTGCTATACAGCAGGGTGGGGAGGACCACTGCTCGATATACATGTAACTTTATAGATAATTTCAGCAACCTACAGCTGAAGACACGGGTACAGAGTTTGCTAAGGCCTTGAGATGCACATCTGATCCGATGTTGAATCTCTTCATGGATGTCCGTGGTGGTGGACAAGTGAGAGCCGAGATACTAAAAGTGGATAACATTAGAGGGGGTAGTACAGTTAAGCTGGATAGATGGTGGAGGTGTGGCTGAACCAGGGGCAGGCTGAAAGAGAATATGAGTCTTATGTACATTCGCCTCAAGGCTGAAGTATGCATACACATCTGTGAAAATGTTCAGGATCTCCTGTAGGTCGTGTTCAGTGTTAGCGACGAGGGTGAGGTCGTCTGCATACAGAAGTTCAGTAATGGAAGCTGCCGACATCTTTGCTCCTGCCTGGAGTCGTCTTATGTTGAAAAGACCCTTTATCTGGTACTGGAAATCCCCCCCCTGCTGGTTTAAATTGGCACTGGCATGAGTAAGGAAGGCAGTCAAGAAAATGGAAAAGAGAGTTGGTTCCAGTACATATCCTTGTTTTACCCCTTTTGGCTCGGGAAAAACTCAGATTGGGTGCCATTGAACAGGACATCCAAGCCATCGTGGAGTTGCCTCATAATAGCAATGAATTTTGGTGGTCAAACAAAACGGCTGAGGGTGCGGCAGAGGGCTTCCCAGAGTCAAATGCCTTGGTAAGGTCAATAAAGGCCATGTACAGGTCACGATGATGTTCTCTTCACTTTTCCTGTGTCTGGCAGGCATCATAGATCATGTCAGTGGTGCCACATATTGGTCTAAAGCCACATTCAGATTCTGGGAGGAAGTTTTCCGCCTCAGGAAGAAGTCTGTTCAGGATGACTCGGACGATAATCTTGCCAGCTACTGACAGCATTGAGATCCCGCTGTAGTTGCCACAGTCTGACTGGTCTCCCTTGTTCCTATAAATATTGACGATGGAGACTTCTTCAAGAACTTGGGAGACTTCCGCCTTTTCCAATACATTCTCCAGGAGAGAGTGGAGACGGCTGGTAAGCAGAGGTCCTCCTCCTTTCTACACCTCAGATGAGTTTCCATCAGGCCCAGAGGCTTTGCTATTTTTCATCTGTTTGTTGGCTGTAGCTACCTCATCCAGGGATGGAAGACGGCTGAGGTGGGTCAGCTCTAGATGCTGAGGGACCTGCTGGGTATTCAAGATATCTCCATCGCTGATTTGGTTGAGCAGTAAATGGTAGTGCTCTTTCCAGCGCTGAAGGATGCCTTCTTCGTCTTTAATTTGGGAGTTACAGTCGGATGAACTGAGGGAGACTAAACCCTGAGTGATTGGCCCATAAAATGTTTTAGTGTAATTGAAAAATTTGTACATCTTGTATTGAGCTGCAAGTTTTTATTTTTCGTTTCACATGCTTTATTTTTCAAATATTTGTTCTTTAGATTGTGACATTTGCTCTTGGCCGCCGCTTTCTTCTTGTGGAAGGTATTAGCTTTGATCCGAGACTGAGGGTTGTCCTGCCAGTTAGCTAAAGAAGCACGTTTATCATCGACCAGTACGTTGATTTCCGGGTCATTTTCATGAAACCAGTCCTGGCGTATTCTTTCGAGCTGGCTGCGGGCCTCTCTGCAGGATTTTGTCACAACAGTGTCAAGAATACCTCATTTCGCACTGGGATTTGGATTGTTTATTGTCGGGTTGTTTATCAGCCCTGTTCGAGTTCGTCTCTGACAGCATTTGCCACCACTGGATCCCTAAGATTCTTTGTGTTAAAACCTCTTCTAGAGGCTTGTTTCTTTTGCCGTTTTGGGGCGACGTGAAGTGAGAGTTTGGCTCTAACTAGCCGATGATCAGTGTCACAGTGGTATGAGCTATGTAATCCCTTTTTCTGACAATGATATAGTCAATGAGATGCCAGTGTTTGGTTCGTGGGTGTTGTCACGAACTCTTGAACTTGTCCGCCTGCCTAAACAAGGTATTGGTGATAGTGAGGTTGTGTACAGCACACTTGCTGAGGAGAAGTACGCCGTTGGATTACACTTGCCTACTCTATTTCTCCCTATGATTCCACAAACACACACACTCACATAATAGTGGCTGCCCATCGTGTAATGAGGATGGCCTGCCCTAGAACCACCTAGGAGTGAATTGGTTTAAGGTGTAGAAGCTCTCGTCAACACAACAACCACATCCTAAGTTAACGTGCTGAGTGACCAGTGTCAAGGAATAGTCCGAGAAGACCAGACAACTCGCCAACTGCACTGACGAGCCACAAATCGATTGACATCCGGGCTCCCAATTATTGCTGGGTAGACAGAGGCAAATGGTGTCAAGAATCTTGCTCATAGTTTCACCCTACCTGGGGATCGAACCCAGGTCCGCTCACTTGCGGGGTGAGCATGCTAACCATTACACCACACGCACGCACACACACACACACTCCTCTGCCCACCCCACCTACTCACCCATCTACCTAGCACACAATCACCCCTCCATGACTAATTTGTTTTCACTCATAGAATCCCTGGTTAGAGGTAAACTGGAAAATAAATTCATAAATGTTTATGGGTTAAGTTTTCAAACCCAAATGGTCTTTTCTCCATTTATTAAAAAAAGTAAATTATTGCACAATTACTATACGAAGTCACAGTAATTAACGCTATGAACTGTGATCGTGAATAAGGGACGAAGCGAACATGTAATTAGCTTCGTATGCACACGTCTAGTGGTTGTGAGAGACAGGAATAGACTGGCCGAGGGCCGGCTACTTTATTCATGACTTTGCGGTTAAGAGACGAAAGTTCAGTGGAAATAAACTATCACATGTCCAATGGATGGCTACTTACAGCTCATAGGAAGGTTACCCTGGGTGATGTAATTATATAAACCCACATTTATATATGTAACCCACATATGTTTGTATGTATGTAACCCACATTTATATATAAATATTACTGTCTGTTAGACAGGGCTTGATACATTGCTTGGCCACCACCGTCTGAGTTCTACAAGGAGTTAACTTATCCTTGCAGAAAACCCTATAGATATACCCACCCGTGTTACATGCAAGTATGTGGAGGCACTAAACTGCTTCAACCATGGGTTGGGAAACTACTGTATTCCTTGTCAGAATTGCCTTACTGGTGAGTATATTATGGGCAATGATGAATTTAGATGATACTGACTTACAGTAGCAACACAGAAATATTTTGGGGGAATAGCAAATCTTGCTGAAAATTAAAATGGCAGGTCATCGTTTAAAAAGGCAAAATAAGTTTCCTTAAAATAAGAAATAAATTTCAATTTATCTGAAACTATATTAAGTTCGCTGAAAGTCATATTAGGAACAGGAAACAAAGGAATCAAATCCGAGGTGAGATTTAAATTCAGTGTAAAATGTTGATGGGAAGGCAAGTTTTTGAACTAACTACAGGTGAGTTCACAATAATCCCGAGCCATATAACATTGAACAACTATGTGCTTACCACCATCCTGGCACCATAAAATGACACTGGTTTCTGCAGGGGAAAAATATTGCACATTATGAAGATGTGGATGAAACATCGTTTTTTTGGAAATAGGTGTATAAGTACATTGTTTCAGCGCTGTGCCGGTGTTTGCTTGTATGGACGCCAGTTTGCACAATCCTTCTGCAGTAAGAATAAATGCGAATGCGTAGGCCGGACATACATACAAATGTAGGTTTGACGATTTACACTGTGTCAACATCTACTAATAAAAGTTCAGTTGGCTTATCCAGAGTAAACACTGTGTCATTAGAATACAATGGAAAAGTTTCTAAATTTCCTGCATTAAACTTGCGTTGAGCTAGCATGGGTATGTGGATAAGTATAGCAGTGTGCGTGAGTGTTGCCTCGAGCAAAGGATAATAATATTCCACCTCCTAATTTGTGAATGTAGAGGTAAGGTGGTACTCCGTCCTGGCTATTTGTGAGGCGTCAAGAAGAGTGTTTATAGGTACAAGCTGAGCATCCACGCGTCCTAACCCTGCATTAACTAAATTTGCAATTAGCATGTCCTTGGTAGCATTAAAGCTTGAGCAGAATTTTCCGGAGCATGCAGATGCTCAGAAACATAAATTAGCTATTTCAGTGTAGGTACCGAACTAATTAAATCATGCACAACTCTAGATAATTGGTTAGATTAAAAAATGATAGTGTTAACCTTTGACTCCAAAGAATGGATGGCATGAAAGTTTGAGTTATAGCACGATTCTGTTTATGTTCTGTTGATTTACGATTTTCATGCAGTCGCTGTAGTTCTTGATAGGAAGCTAATGAGAGTACATTTGTGCACGCGCCCGTATCTACAGGTATATGTAGGGCAAGTGAGGTAGCACCCACCTTCACAGGAACAGACAACACTTCTGCAACGACGCGACTGCCTCCTATCCCTATATCATTGGGGAACTAGACAGTCTTCAGAATTATGAGAGGCACACCACATATCACCTGTCGGTACCATAGCAGATTTGGTCTGAGCAACTGCTGAATAGGATTTACCTGTACATTACAGGTAGGTGGGTCTTGTCGTGGTCGTGGAGTTGTTGTTGGGGTTGGGTGGTGTTGGGGTTTAATACCATCTTGCTGGAGCTGGTAAGAAGAGTCAATTTTATGACCTTCTTGTTGCAGTATTTGCATACTAGAGGTTGTTTAGGTTTCGTGCCAATATCCTTGGAAACCGTTGATAAACAAGGGCCACAGGTGTGACCATCCTGGCCAGGAGGGTACGGGGTACCATAAGTGCAATCTTACATGTGTAAGAAAGAATTGTATCAGTGTGGGCATAATCATCAGCCTTAGCTTGATTATATGCATAGTCCTGTCTTAACAATATAAAAGTCGCAAATTCAAGCATATGTGAAAATGTCTCTTTTGACATTCTGAATCGGGTGGATTGTCCAATTAACCAGGCCGTTCACACATATATTTATTATTTGGGTTTAAGTAACGAAACCCAAACTGTAGTTCCTTGTTTTAATATAAAAGGATAATATCTATAATTCCTGAGTGTAGATCGACCGTAAGTTCCACTATATATGAGTGAATGAGAAAGGGATGGCATTTATGTAATATAAACGTTAGGTCACGTCCTTACGATATAAGTTGCTGTGAGTGACTCATGAGTAGTGACCCATCGAGGGAGAACGGTATGGGTACGTCGTTCCCCCTCGAGGGAAGACAGAGCCATCCACTGCGGCTCTCAAATAACGTCTTCCTCTAGTCAAGGATATCAAACTACTGCTCGCTTCAGGTGGCCAGAGAGCCGGCTACTTATGCCTTTACTCAGCATAGTATGACGTAGCTTCCCGTGGGCACACCTTATCACGTGCATTGAACATGTCACCTCATAACCAGTGGAAAGTTACAGGGTGGTGAATCTGAATATAATATCAGATGTATTGACCCATTTATATAATATGTTCTGTTGATGAGACAGGGGCCCATTACAATTCTGCCGTCAGCATCCAGCCAGGCCGAACCACGAGATTTGCCAAAATATCTTGACAGACGTCACCCACTATGAAGACACGTTTCATAATCTCCAGTGCTCCCAAATCAAAAAGACCAATTAAAGTACTTCGAAACACACCATGTGAAGGATGAGAAAGGCCACTAGCATCCAAGAGTTCGCTACCGAGACTACCTTCCTTTATGTGACCGCGGACGAAAGCCTTGCGATTCTCATCTCCCGTGATTGCAATGTTCTGCATTACATCCTCACAAACCCGTAAAACCGTAACTATGTGATAATCATCCTCTGCCGTGAACTCGTGAATGCGGTCATGTAACGGTAATACCTTTAAGATGTTAGAATTGTTAGTTGACATGCCTGACCCAGCTGTAGCCATGGTTAGTGTGTTGTTAAACAACTTAAATGTCACAGGAGGATTAGTAAATACGGGAGGTAAAGGAAGATTCCCTGACATACTGGGTTTCGGTGTAGGATGAGAGGGAACTAACTGGCCCGTAATGAGGTGTGGTGTCGTATGTACCACCTGACCTAAGTTGGGTACCGTGTAAATCGCCAAATGACTGATCAATTAATTGTTCACTATTCTCAATGGAAGTGTGTCGCTGTAAATGTGTTTGTGTTCCTTGCAAATCTTCCGGAAGGCCAATGTCAATGCCAGCTCAGACAAGAGGCACTGTGTCGGACGGTACTGTGTTTTCTGAGTGTTCAAAGTCACTTTTGTAATCTTCAGCTAATTGCATAATGTCTGAACCCGGTAAATGAAACAAATTATCCATAAATGATAATTCAATAATACAAGATTATACTAGACAATAACCTTATTCAACCATTTACAATAATTGAGTTAAATTATAAGTAAATGAGTAAGTGAAACTACTAATTTTATATTACATCAGTAATATATAAAGTAAGGCATTTACTAATTAAAAACTAGCCTAACTCTGTGTGATGTCTGCTAGGTGTACGTGCGTGTGTGTGTGTAGCAGTATTGTTCCAATACGAGTGCTGCCCTCTTGTGGTTTCAGTGTGAATGAGAGAGTTTCATGCTTCATTGTACTATAGTTAATGAGACAGTTTCCATTCCTTATATGTATTGTAGTAGTTGACTTGTTTGTTAAATAATATACAGTAGTCATTCTGAATCCTGCCGTCACCTGTACAAGCTCCTCAACAAAGCAATTTTTCAAGTACGTGTTTACTTACCCCACCACGAGAGAAGAGAAACCAAACAAACACGACGTCTAACGTGTGATGGTATGCTGTAGAATATGGTTAATGTGTGTAAAAAATCTACTGCATGTCTATGAAATACCTAGTACGAAGGCTTGATTGAAGTACGAAGACTTGATTGAAATTCTATTCTTGAAGTCCATAGAGTTCTGCAGAGGAATCTTGTCTCAGCTGGTGAAAATTATGTTCAAAGTTGTTAGGGATTTCTGGCCTCTTCGCCATTAGGCTATTTCGGCCGGAGCTGATGTTTTCTTTCTTCTTCTAATCTTGCTCTTCTTTTTTGCTACAACTAATCTGATGTTCTTGTTTCTTCTTTTCTTGTTATTCTTGTGTTCTTCTTGTTCTTGGTATTTTGGTTAGTTCTTTCTTCTTGTTGTTTTTTATTGGGGATGAATTATGGTATGCATGAGTGATATGATGGTGATTTACTGACAAACCAGATGAAATGGCTTGTCAGGTGACTAGTTTCTCTGTGATTTTTTTTTTTTTTTTTTTTTTTTTTTTTTTTTTTAAGTCTTTTGTAGCCTGTGTCTTTTTGTTTGAATATGTGTTGGTGGGTGTCAGTTTAACTTGATAAATGTGAGTGTTGTATGTAATGATAAGGTTTGTGATGTGTTTCTCATGTTGTATGTTTTAATTTTGTTTTATTCATTTTTATTTTCTTTAGGCATGGTTGTATACATATAATAGATATAAAAAGAGTTCATGCGTGTGTCAATCATAGCATGCCGATAAGATGGGTCTCCTTGAGGAAGGTTATTACAACGTCACTGATGGTGACATCATCTTGCAATAGGTTGGGTACAGTCAGCACGAAGCCTTGCTCGGCAGCTAGGATAACCAGCTGCCGGCGCTCTGGTTCGTACTGGCTGCACTCAGTCAGAATATGTTTGATGGAGAGAGTTTGGTTGCAAGTGGAACAGATGGGTGGAAAGGACTGATCAAGGTAGGCCCCTAGGTGGGTCAGATAGGTGCAGTTCAGCCTAAGTCTGGCGAGAACGACCTCTTCCCTCCTATTCTTCCTGTATGCTGAGGGCCAGTTACCTATGTTAGGCTTCCAGGTGTTGTGGAGATTTAGCCTAGTCCAATCATGTTGCCACTTTTCAAATGTATATGTCTTCCCCAAGGAGAGACACGACTGAGTCTCCCAGGGCACATTAGTTGTCTCCCCGAGACCCACAGTCGCTCTTGCTAATCTGTCTGCCTGTTCATTGCCCCAAATGTTACAATGCCCAGGCACCCACACCAGCACAATATTCTTGGCACACTCATGTAATTTATTAATAATGTTGCCCTGTATTTCATTGCTGGTAGTATCACCACCTTCAATTGCTTTAAGAGCTGACATGGAATCTGAAATGACAGCAACATCACTGACATTGCTTGTTATTGCAATGTCAATGGCTTTACTAATTGCGAACATTTCTGCAGAGAAAATAGTTGCATGCCGCGGCAGGCGGGAGCTCCACTCCTCGTCTCTGCTCCAGATACCGGCTCCAACGTTGTCGTCAGTCTTGGACCCGTCGGTGTACACGTGAGTATAGGTGCTGAATCCTTCAAGAAATTGATAGAAAAGTTGCCTCAGGAGCTCAGGATGAAAGTCATTCTTTGCTCCCGGAAGCCACGATGTTTCCACATGGAGGTTGGGGTTCTCCCATGGCGGACACAACGGTGGAACGTATCTATCAACATCTCCGAAATGGATACCAGCACCCTGGCACAAGGTCTGGAGGCGGACAACCGAGGACGGGGACTTACGCAGCTGCAGGAAACGGAAGTTGGCAACAGCACACCAACCTGGGTGGCCTGTGCCGCGCTTCCTAGCCGCACTCAACCCGTACCTTAGCGTCAACATGTCCCTCCTGATGTGAAGTGGAGGGACGTGGGCCTCAACCTCTAGTTTAACTACACGTGTACACCTGTAGGCACCCAGACATAGACGAAGGCATCGGTTCTGTATTCTGGTTAGCCTTGCGAGTGTGGTGTCGCATGCCGAAGCATACAACTGGCATCCATAATCAAGTTTTGATCTGATCAGGGTCTTATACACCATTAATAAAGATTTCCTATCGGCTCCCCATGTAGTACCTGATAAAACTTTCAGGATGTTTGTGACTTTAAGACATTTACTTTCAAGTTCGTTAATGTGGTTTTTCCACGTTAATTTCCGGTCAAAATGAACACCAAGAAATTTTACTGAAGTCTGAAATTTAATAGGAGTATCATTTAATTTTAATACTGGATTTCTAATGTTACGTTTCTTAGTGAAGACTACTCCTACTGTCTTCTCAACTGAAAACCTAAATCCCCATTGTATTGCCCACTGTTCCGCGGCTTTTAGGCCGGCTTGCACCCTTTGTGCAGATAGCCTCTCAACTCGAGAGGAGCGCCAGATTGCGCAATCGTCAGCAAACAAGGAGAATTTGAGGTCACTCAAGCTGGGGGCTGGTGATAGGAAATCATTAATAATTACAAGAAATAAAATCGGGCCCAAAACGCTACCTTGTGGAACTCCATTTTCTAAGACAAATATGTCTGATTTTACGTTACCTTTTAATTTGACGGAAAAAGTCCGGTCTTGCAAAAAATTACTAATGAAAATTGGCAAATTACCTCTCAGACCCATGGCGTGGAGCTTCATCATGAGGCCAGTCCGCCATGTCATGTCGAAAGCTTTTTCTATGTCTAAAAATACTGCAATTAATGTTTCTTTACTGCAAAGAGCTTTTGAGATGTCAGTTTCAAGACTTATTAAATGATCTAGTGTGCTTCTACCTTGGCGGAAACCACACTGTCGATCATTCAATAAGTTGTTACTTTCCAAAAAATACATTAGTCTACGCTTTATCATACGTTCCATGACCTTACATAGACAGTTTGTGAGCGAAATCGGACGGAATGAGTTGGTGTTATTCGGGCATTTGTCCCTCTTCGGGATCGGTACGACATGGGCAAAGTGCCATGAGTTTGGAAACGTTCTGGACGTCCAGATCTCATTGTACACTTCTAGCAATTTGTCCAGGTTTCCCTGGTCAAGGTGCTTAATCATCTCGTATCGTATACCGTCAGGTCCAGGAGTAGAGCCCTTGCCCTTATTAATAGCAAAGGAAAGTTCCTCTGGGGAAAATGCTCGATTGTAGCCCTGTTCGTCCCCGTTCTCGAAGTCGAGATGCAAGAGCTCGGCACGATCACGGAACACGCCGAAGCGTGGATCATGATTGGTGGAGCTACTGGCATCTGCAAACTTCTGGCCTAGGGTGTTGGCAATGGCCTGGGGATCGTCGAGAATCCGCCCTCCACTACTCACCTGTGGGATAAAACTCCTTCCTCCTTTGGATCTGACCCGGTTTATAGCGGACCATACCTCAGAGGAAGGGGTATCCTTGTTAATAGTGGAGACGAACGCCCGCCAAGACTCTCTCTTACACTCCCTGAGAACTCTCCTAGCCTTGGCTCTAGCTTTTTTATACTCAATTAAGTTTACAAGTGATGGAATTCTATTAAATAAACGGCAACTCCTATTTCGCTCACAGACAACTCGTCGGCAGTCTGGTGTCCACCATGGAACTCCAGGCCTGTGGGTTTTTGCAGAAGTCTTAGGAATTGTTAAATCTGCAGCGTGTATTATAGCTTGTTGTATGTGTGTAATTTTGGTGTTGATGTCTTGTCCAATGGTGTCTATACGAACGGCTTCTGAGTATGCCCCCCAGTCTGCCTTCCTAAGGTTGTAGCGCACCTCGGGAGTAGCCGTCGGGGCGCCACACTCATAAGAAATGCAGACCGGAAAATGGTCACTACCCAGAGAGTCGTCGTATGTAGAAAATTTACAATCTAATAGCAAGGAAGCGTCAACTATAGAAAGATCTATAGCCGACGCTGTGCCAAATCGTTCGTCCACTCGAGTCGCACTACCGTCATTCAGAAGAGACAAGTTGGAGTTGAGGATAGCTGCAGCCACCTGCTCTCCCCTTCCGTCACTCCGGACACTGCCCCACCGCAAATGGTGAGCATTGAGGTCGCCGAGGATCATTTTCTTTCCTGGCAGTTGGTTAAATAGCTCCTCAAGCTCACCATCGTCAATGAGCCCGCCCGGAGGACAGTATAGTGAACAGATGGCAACATAGCCAGTCCGAATCTTAACTCTGCACGCGACAGCCTGCAGGTTCAAGTTCAGACTGACTCTTTGTTGGGCGAATGAACTCCGAATGTATAGGGCTACCCCCCTTAGGTTGTCTCCCCTGTAGGACGTGTAGTTGTCGAATACAGGTGGGTCGTCGTGACCCGCAAGTAGCGTCTCTTGTAGGCAAAAAACGTCCGGCCGGAATAATGACATAAGTAAATGAAATTGAGCATTTTTATTCCTAGCACCTCTGCAGTTCCACTGGATGATACTGAATTTTAAGTCTGAGAGTTGATATGGTCAGCGTTTTGGGCTTTAGATTTTCCTCTTGTAAATCGGGGGGAAAATTGTTCCAGGGAAGAATCCCCCTCATCAGGTGAGCAGTCTCCCGGCTCCAAAGAGCCAGTACTCTGCTCAGCAGGGGCTCCCTGCCCCGGGTGTCTTTCAACAATGTGAAAGAGTGGTGGTTGTGATGAGTCTCTCCTCACGTTTACTAGTGACCGCGATCTCCTCCTCCTTACGTCGGGGTAGGTAAGGTCGCGAGTCGGTTTGGGTTTTGTGGTCTCGTTATTAGTCATGGTTGTATTAGTGTTCTCGTCTTTGGTTGAATAACCGGGGATTATGAAGTCAGTCTGTGTTGAGATGGTCCTGGTCTCAGTCTGGGTTCCAATGGTGCACATTTTGGGAGGTGAGGTATTTTTGGATACAGCAGATGCAAAGGACATTCCAGGTGTTGGTGTCTGCAAGGACATTTCCACCTGCCTCTTAGCCTCCCTGTAGTCCAAATTATTCTCTGCTCTCACCTTACCGATCTCATACTCCCTCAGGTAGGAAGGGCACTTCCTGTCTGAGGCAGCATGCTGACCGGAACAGTGGTAGCATTTTTCCTCCGTTTGTGTACAGTCATTGTCCCTGTGTCCAGTTTGAGCACACTTGGAGCATACCTGGGTGTTACGGCAGGCCTTACCAGTGTGTCCAAATCTTTGACAGTTGAAACAACGCATTGGAAATGGAATATATGTTTTGGTCTGGACCCTCTCATATCCTACCAAGACATGAGTGGGCCTAACAAGTCCGTCAAAAGTCAGTACTGCTGTAGTCGATTGTTTACGTTCACCGTCTGTGGTCTTCCTACTAAATACGAAAGCATCGACGACTCCTTGATCTTTCATGTGGTACTTAATTTCGTCATTAGTCATCCCCTGAAATTCGTAGCTGATAACTACAGCCTTACAGGTGTTGAGAAATGCTGGGATATATGGTTCCACAGTCGTTGAATGGAAAGTTTTAAGATTCAAGGCGTCTCTCATTTGCTGTGCGTCTTTAACAGTAACTTGGAGTTCGCCTTTTCTTGTCTTTCGGACTTTCTCTACGTCCCCTATCTGATCCTTAATGGCCTTATGTATGATAAAGCCATTAATTTTGTCAAACGAGGTAGACGGGTCAACAGTCCGAAAGTGGATTACTCGGGCCTTCTCAGTTGATACTTGAATGTTTGGTCTTTGTTGCGTAGTTTTGTCGGTAGCCGTTACATTGTCAGTTGTTTTGTTGTTTAGATTGTCAGAGTTTGTCGTAGGTCGTGGCAGTCGTGGGTCATGATTGGCCTCCCGCCTCTGCCTGTCCCTGCCTGGACGAGCAGAGGGGGTCTTGGAGCTTCCCCTCCCAGAGGGCATGGTTGGGGTGGCTGGGAACCACCCCTTGTGTACAGCTTTGTTGATACCTTACATATATGATGTTGGTGCACTAAGGTTATGCAAGGCCCTTAAGTGCAAAAAAAAAATACTTGTACTTAAGGACGACCCCCGAACAGTGGTGTGCCTGCACGATCACAGACGTCACTGCTGGATTGGCCCAGGCTTTTCCCCGACCCCCACTGGAGACACACAATCCCACTCCGTGAGGTGTGCACCACTGGGGGGGCTCTAGCACGAATACTGAATTAAAAAAATTCAGCAGGTGCCTCGGCCAGGGTAAGTATTAGAAAGAAATTTAGTAAGAGAGAAAGCCCTCCTACCACGTCAGGAAGGACAACAGTTAGCGCTTCCCTCTCAGTTGTGTGGGTCACTCACACTAACTGTGGGGAGGGAATGCTAAGGTTGTCAATCTGAGCGCTCGTGAGGTGTCAAAAAATTTAAAGTGACAAAGCCACTTTTAAAAGAAAGATGAATGGATGGATGAATTGTTAATGCTTGGAGTAGCAAGAACAACAACAACAAGAACAGGTGCAAGTGAAATTGCACAAGATGCAGCGGGCTATGGCGGAAAAAACCGTTAGGAAATCTGTTCTCGCAAGAACGTCCGTCTCCTCCCGTGTCCAATCAGCCTCTGTAAAAATTATGTTCAAGTTCAAGTTGTTTGGGATTTCTGGCCTCTTCGCCGTTAGGCTATTTCGGCCGAAGCTGATTGGTTGGTCTTCTTTTTTCTCTTTGTTCTTCTTTTAGTTTTTACTTTCCATTCTACTTCTTGTTCTTCGTCTTCTTCTTTTTGGTCTTGTTCTGTCTGGTCTTCTATAATATTATCAGGTTCTTCTTTGTTGATATCTTGATTGTTCTTTTCTTGTTCGTTTTTGTCTTGTTTGTTCTTTTCTTGTTTGTTTCGGTCTTGGTTGTTTTTTTCTAGAGTCTTGACTGCAAGGAGAGCCTCCTTGTAAGTCAACTTTTCCTTAGACCGCAGCCTGGCCACCCTGCACTCCTCCCTCCACTTGGGACAAAGCCGGTCGGAGGAGGAGTGAGGGCCACCACAAGCCGCGCACTTCTTAACGGCCGCCTGGCAGTCAGCGTCGGTGTGGCCGGGTGCCCCGCAGCTAGAGCACACCTTGGGAGCGCGACACTTCCTCGCCAGATGGCCATATTTCTGGCAATTGTAGCAACGAGTGGGTTTTGGCTGTTGAGGTTTCACTGGGATTTTCTCCCAACCCAGTATAACGGAGCTGGGAAGTTCCTTAGGAGAACCAACCAGGGCAGTTGTGCTGGTCAGCTTCCTAAGTACTGCGAGCTGATCTCCAATCAGCTCGCCAAGTTCGTCTCTTTCGAGATACTCAATTTCAGAGTGGGAAATGACTCCCAAAACCAAGTTATCCTGAAGTAGGGCGTCAAACATGACGTCGACTCCATTGATGATCGTTCGATGGGGTAATTTGTGGGCCTGCCCCCATTCTTCGAACGTGATGACAAGGGTACCACCGCTACTCCGGACGACCCCTGTCACCCCCTTTAGTCCAATGTGGTCAAAAAAATCTTTAATCACAAGAAGATTTAGTTTCTTGCGCGAAGGGTGCTCGACCGGAATCAGTCTCACAACCTTCGCCTGGGCTAGGGTGATCATGATCATGGTCACGCGGTACCTCGGGGGGAAGGATCGGGGAGCCGGGAGAACCAACCTCGCCGAGGTTCAGGTCTCAAGTGAAAATTATGTTTCGGCCACTCCCCATATATAGGAGCGAAATCCAAGATGGCGTCTTGCTATGACGTTTGAGTGACGTTTCCAATATGGCGTCGATGATGGGTCCAAGATGGCATTGATGACGTAGGAGTTGCCAGGAGTAGGCAGATATGATGACCTACGTAATGTCGAAGACACCTGTCTCTGATAGAACCCAGGTGCACTGTGCACTGGGTCACACTGCTAGAGCACACGGTGCAGTCACACAGTGCAGTCACCGAGGGTTGTTAATCAGAATCGAAAGAGCACTGAGGCAGATGTTGACCAATCAAAACAACAAGTGGGGTGAAGACTAGGGTAGATTCCCCCTGGGAGGGTGGGGGTGCTTGGGTGCTTCTTGGTGCTTGGGTGCTTCTGCTTGCTGGGAGTGGAGGCTTGCTGACATGTTATGCTTAGTAGCTGAAAACAATCATGAGAGCGTCTTGAAGGTAGGGTTGCAAAGGCATTCAGGGTGTGGTAATGCTGAGTTGTAATGCTGCAGTGATGCCAAGTATAAAGTGATCAAATGTATTAAATCACTTATAATAATATAGATAGAAATTTGTATGTCGAACTTGGACGTCAAACAAGTATTCCACTCTGTGTATTGTCTCTCATTAAGGCATATATCCATGTACCACAACGGAGAATGTCAAACTTTAGCCACAATAGTCAGTTTTTGGGTAAAACACTGGTTTTTGTTAGTAAGTCCGTTAACTGCTGTATAATGACTGTTTATCAGATCATAGCTTACAGCCCAGAGAAGAACAACCCTTATAGCAGTAACCGGATGTGCAGGAGTACACCCACGTAAGTGGACCCACCCTACAGTAACCAGTGAGGTTAAGACCTGACCCAACAATGAAGAAGCGTTCTCACTGCCACTTGATTAGTCAAACTGTGTTAATTCAAGAAACTACCCTCCAGCCAGCCGGTACACCTAGCCAGACACACCTAGATTAGTGACGATATCTGCCGGCCTGGCACCTCCAATATAAGGGGCCTACAGCTCCTTCGGTGAGACAGACAGGAAGAGTCAGAACTCAGAGGCAGACTGAGTCACACTCGTCACTAGTCGAGGGTCTGGAGGGGGACTTCCCACCCAGCACCGAGTCACCAGTCTAGCAAAGTTTCCCACAGGAGACAGAGACCAGCACCCGCCAGGACCACCTTCTTCAGCAGCACCTGCAGGCAGATTCCCCAGGCACTGGGCCTCCCTTAGGCCAAACGTGAGTCATTATCAGAGTGATCCAGAGGGTGGGAAGTGTATCCATTTCGTGTTTGTGTCAGAAAGTCATTGTCTAGAAACGTCGATATAGTGGTCTATTAATATGTCCACGCCATTCAGTTAACTAATAAATAGCAGTACTTAGAAGTGCTGTTTAGAAGATTTCCCCTAAGAACATATTAATGGTTAAATAACTATTCAGCCACGCTACCAAACATTCTTCACTTTACAATCCTACAACCATAAATTCTTACTTATATCTTCTACCCGAGTTCACCCTCATTACAGCTGCCACCTTAATGTATTAGCTTCCGGTTACCTGTAGAATCCCTGATTAAAGGTGAACCGGAAACAACATTCATAAATGTTTACGTGTTATCTTTTCAAATGCAAATAGTCTTTTTTCTCCATTAATGCTGCACGCCTGAGCGGCGGCATCTTTTCTCCGGCGCTGGCGCTTGTTCGCCTCGACATGTTGTCAAACTAATGTGATCGAATTAACACCTGCTGTAGCATTAAGGTGTGAGGTAATCGTGTTTAAGATGCAAGAATCGATTTGGCACTATTTCAGGTTTTCCTTAAGACCTTCATTATACCTCTTCCATTGTTCACCAGCATTACGTTTGCCATTCCTTAGATGACTGTAGAGAAGCTGTTTTGGCAGTCTTCTGTTTTCCATGCATGTAACGTGGTGAGTCTAACGTAATTGATCATGGATAATGACAGCTTCGATGTTCCTAGGATTTGTGTAAACGACGATACTAGCACTGAATTTTCTCCTCATCTTACGTGTTGACATAGCGGATAGAACGTAGGCTACATTGGCGAAAGCTCTCAAGTGCCTTTAGGTGTCAGCTGAATGTGACCCATGTCTTGGTGTCATACAGCAGGGTGAGGAGGACTACTGGTCGATATGCTATGTTATGAGGAAGATTAACCACCTGTTGAATGTTATGAGGAAGATTAACCACCTGTTTAATGCTATGAGGAAGATGTACCACCTGTTGAATGTTATGAGGAAGATGAACACCTGTTGACTGTTATAAGTAAGATGAACCAACTGTTGAATGTTATGAAAATGAACCACCTGTTGAATGTTATGAAGATGAACACCTGTTGACTGTTATAAGATGAACCACCTGTTTAATGTTATGAGGAAGATGTACAACCTGTTGAATGTTACGAAGAAGATGAACACCTGTTGACTGTTATAAGATGTACCACCTGTTGAATGTTATGAAGAAGATGAACACCTGTTGACCGTTATAAGTAAGATGAACCAACTGTTGAATGTTATGAAAATGAACCACCTGTTGAATGTTATGAGGAAGATGAACCACCTGTTGAATGTTACGAAGATGAACCACCTGATGAATGTTATGAAGAAGATGAACACCTGTTGACTGTTATAAGTAAGATGAACCACCTCTTGAATGTTATGAAAATGAACCACCTGTTGAATGTTATGAAAAAGATGAACCACCTGTTTACTGTTATAAGTAAGATGAACCACCTCTTGAATGTTATGAAAATGAACCACCTGTTGAATGTTATGAGGAAGATGTACAACCTGTTGAATGTTACGAAGATGAACCACCTGATGAATGTTATGAAGAAGATGAACACCTGTTGACTGTTATAAGTAAGATGAACCAACTGTTGAATGTTATGAAAATGAACCACCTGTTGACTGTTATAAGTAAGATGAACCACCTCTTGAATGTTATGAAAATGAACCACCTGTTGAATGTTATGAAGATGAACACCTGTTGACTGTTATAAGTAAGATGAACCACCTCTTGAATGTTATGAAAATGAACCACCTGTTGAATGTTATGAAGATGAACACCTGTTGACTGTCATAAGTAAGATGAACCACCTGTTGAATGTTATGAAAGTGAACCACCTGTTGAATGTTATGAAGAAGATGAACCACCTGTTTACTGTTATAAGTAAGATGAACCACCTCTTGAATGTTATGAAAATGAACCACCTGTTGAATGTTATGAAGAAGATGAACACCTGTTGACTGTTATAAGTAAGATGAACCACCTCTTGAATGTTATGAAAATGAACCACCTGTTGAATGTTATGAAGAAGATGAACCACCTCTTGAATGTTATGAAAATGAACCACCTGTTGAATGTTATGAAGAAGATGAACCACCTGGTTACTGTTATAAGTAAGATGTACCACCTGTTGAATGTTATGAAAATGAACCACCTGTTGAATGTTGGTTATTAGGGAAATGAACCACCTGTTGAATGTTATGAAGAAGATGAACCACCTGTTGAATGTCACGAGGAAGAGAAACCACCTGTTGAAAGTTATGAAGAACATGAACCATCTGTTGAATGTTATGAGTAAGATGAACCACCTGTAGATATGTTATGAAGATGATGAACCACCTGTTGAATGTTATAAGGAAGGTGAACTTCCTGTTGAATGTTATAATGAAGATGAACCACCTGTTGCATGTTATTAAGAAGATGAACCAACAGTTTTTATATTATGAAGATGATGAACCACCTGTTGCATGTTATAAGGAAAATGAACCACCTGTTGAATGTTATGACGATGAAGAACCACCTGTTGCATGTTATAAGGAAGATGAACCACCTGTTGAGTGTTATTAAGAAGATGAACCAACAGTTTATTATTATGAAGATGATGAACCACCTGTTGAATGTTATGACGATGAAGAACCACCTGTTGCATGTTATAAGGAAGATGAACCACCTGTTGAAGGCTATGACGATGAAGAACCACCTGTTGCATGTTATAAGGAAATGAACCACCTGTTGAATGTTATGAACCACCTGTTGAATGTTATGACGATGAAGAACTACCTGTTGAATCTTATGAAGATGATGAACCACCTGTTGAATGATACGAAGATGTTGAACCACCTGTTGAATTTTATGGGTAAGATGATCCACCTGTAAAAAGTTATGAAGATGATGAACCACCTGTTGAATGTTGCTTTTAGGGCGATGAACCACCTGTAGAATGTTTTTGAAGAAGATGAACTACCTGTAGAATGTTATGAGAACGATAAACTACCTGTTGAATGTTATGAGGAAGATGAACCACCTTTTGAATGTTATGTGAAAATTATCTAAAAGCCGATTGTTTACACCATGCTAATAGATTCGGTAATATGCGATAACAGACTTAATAGGCAAACACTATGGGAAATAACGACATTCCAATAACTGCTAAGGCGTTCTCTTGATTACTCTGTGTGTGTGGTGGTTCATTTGGGTTTAGTGTGTGTTTGTGTGTGTGTGTGTGTGTAAATAATAATAAGTATAACAATTAACCGTTTATTGAAAAAGTTCTGCAGCCCGAAAGCTGAAAATATTCATTGGACATAAATGACTTATTACATAAATTGATGGTTTAACAAAAGCCTTCATTAGAGAAAAGTAAAGTGAACATACAGATTAATGTAGGTGTTGAACAGCAAACAGTAGTGTAGTAACTCCCTCCCAGATGGTGTTAGAAGGGACCTCACGTGATGTAGTAATTCCCTCACAGATGGTGTTATGAGGGGCCTGACGTGGTGTAGCAATTTCCTCACAGATGGTGTTATGAGGGACCTCACGTGGTGTAGTAATTCCCTCACAGATGGTGTTATGAGGGGCCTCACGTGGTGTAGTAACTCCCTCACAGATGGTGTTATGAGGGGCATCACGTGGTGTGCGAATTCCCTCACAGATGGTGTTATGAGGGACATCACGTGATGTAGTAATTCCCTCACAGATGATGTTATGAGGGGCCTCACGTGGTGTAGCAATTCCCTCACAGATGGTGTTATGAGGAACCTCACGTGGTGTAGTAATTCCCTCACAGATGGTGTTATGAGGGGCCTCACGTGGTGTAGTAACTCCCTCACAGATGGTGTTATGAGGGGCATCACGTGGTGTGTGAATTCCCTCATAGATGGTGATATATGAGTGAGGTGTGGTCCCAGGCCTTCTTATCGTAGACGGATTAACACATCGCTGGTTGTTGTTGGGTCTCATGGGCAGTTATCACGGAGTACCTGGGTGAAGGTTAACTTGGTACGACTCGGCCGTTACTGTTGAGTTGTTCTCACTGACTTAAGCACTGTTCACCACTGTTCACCTTTGTTCAACACTGGTTCCATTCCTTTCCTAATTGAAAGTGTAACTTCTGGCGAGAACTTGTTGATATTCCGGTGGGGAGGAGGGTTCAGGGGAGGGAGTTGGTATGGGCCAACTTATCAGTTGACCTGGCTGCTCCCACAGGAGCTCCAGATATGTCTTGACCCTTCGGTGGTCAAGGATGTAGTGTGTGTGTGTGTCTGTGTGTAAAATAATGATAATAATTAACGGTTTATTGAAAAAGTCGGCAGCCTGAAGGCTGAAAATATACATTGGACGAAAATGACTGATTACATACACAGATATGGGCTGGGTGGGTCGTTTAACAAAAGCTTTCATTACTGAAAGAAGAAGGAACATGAATTGAACATACAAATTATTATAGTTTACAGTTGATGGCCCGGGCCTGGAATGGTCATGGAGACACCAGGTGTGGTGCTCACGCGGTGTAGTAGCTTGTTCTCGGGTGCTGATATGACGGACCTCACCTGGCCATGGGGACACCGGGTGGTGTGGTGTTCACGTGGTTTAGTAACTCGTCCTCGGATGTTGATATGAAGGACCTCACGTGGTCATGGGGACATCGGGTAGTGTGGTGTTTACGTGGCTTAGTAACTCGTCCTAGGGTGTTGATATGAAGGACCTCACGTGGTCATGGGGACACCGGGTGGTGTGGTGTTCATGTGGTGCAGTAACTCGTCCTCGGGTGTTGATATGAAGGACACCGCGTGGTGTGGAGTGGTGTCACAATACCCCCCCCCCCCCTACTGGGTGGTGTTGTGTTATTTCGTAGTCAGGTGTGAAGCCGACCCACTGTTACTCCCAGGGTGGACTGATTAGCACCTCCTTGTCAGAAGACGGTGGTAAGTTCCCAGGGTTGCTTATCTCACTGGTGGGTCACGGCTGTCACTGGTACTGTCTAGTGCTGAATTCACTGGCTTAAACACTGTTCATCACTGTTCAACACTAGTTCCACTTCTTTCCGAAACGAAATTGTCACTTTTGATTATGTTGATATCCCGGTGGTGAGGATGGGTCGGGGAAAGGGACTTGGGGAATGGGCCAAACATTTGCCAAGGGGGGCTGCTGCTTACAGGAGCAGCGCCTGGTTAGGTCTTGACCCTCCGGTGGTCAGGGATGTAGTGTGTGTGTGTGTGTGTGTGTGTGTGTGTGTGTGTGTGTGTGTGTCACGTGGTATGTGGGTGGTGGGCGTGTGTGTGTGTGTAATAATAACAATAATAATAATATTAAACGGTTTATTAATAGAGTTGCAGCCGGTGGCTAAAAATATTCAAACTTACAAGTGATTTAGACATAATGATATGTGTTCAATATATTTACAGGGTTATACAGTACAAAGATCAGGAGTTGTTTATTATTTTAACAATAGATGGATGGTGCTATTCTTATATCTATTAGTGCGGGCTCTTATTGGCTGAATTTTGTTGTAGTGGAGGACTGCCGGTGGCAGGAGGTGGCGATGACGAGGATGGTGCAGTAGTCCACTCCCAAACCTTGCTAATGCTTGGTAGTGGACGTCACTGAGGGATGGCATTCCAGGGTGGAGAGAGGGTTGTTGTAGCCGGAGTAGTCTGCGCCGAGCATGGTTCTGCATGCCCTTTTCTGTACCTTCTCTAGTTGACGTTGTTGGGTAGAGTTGAGAGACGACGACCAGGCTGTTGACGCATACGTTAGTTTGGGGAGAATAAAGGCGTTGTAGATAGTCCTCAGCTCTGGCGTGGGTACCCCAAATGACCTGAGTCGGTGTAGCATGTAGAGTCGGTACGGGGCTGCCTTGATTGTGTTGTTTACATGGGCCTTCCAGTCCAGTTTATGGTCTATGGTAACACCCAGGACTGCACTAACTAGAGAGGATGGGCACCCACTGTGACTGCTGGAGCTTGCACTGGAGTGGTGGCCATATTGATGTGCATGACTACTGTTTTGGTGTGGTTGTAGGTGACCTTGTTCTCCGTAGTCCATGCCTGTAGCCTGTCCAGGGTGACTTGTAGCGATGAGTAGTCCGGTGAGGTGTCCACTGTAACCCCCACAGTGCAGTCATCCATGTACTTCCACCTGTGAGGAGTGTCCGATAGAGCGTCATTGATCAGGATTAGGAAGCACAGTGGTCCCATCTTGGTCCCCTGGGGAACACCGCAGGTGAGGTGTTGGAATGTGGAGACAGAACCCTGGTACCTGACTGCCTGACGACGCTCACTGAGAAAATCAGTGAGCCATGGGACCAGGTTGGTGGGCAGCCCTAGTGCAATGGCCTTTTTGATAACAGTGCAGTGATCAACAAGGTCAAAAGCCTTCCTGAAGTCAACAAGGGCAACGGCCAGTGATGTCTTACATTTCTGCGGGCTTTTGTGCAGGAAATCCAGGAAACTAACTAAGCAGTGTGATGTAAAGGAGGTCCTCATATTGCCAAATTGCTGTGGATCAACTGACTGATAAATACTAGCAAATGCCCACTCAAAAACAATGTCTTCACAGAGTAGACTGGGTATGGGGGTAATGGCAACTGGCCTGAGGTCGTTGGGGGACTGTGGGATGAGGGAAATTGCTTTGTCTGAGGGACGCATTAATAATAGAACAGAGAGGGGTGGCAAGTTTGAGTGCAAACTCCTTGTAAATTTTGATTGGGATGTCAATTGGGGTTGTGGAGCGTTTGGATTTAAATTTCAGGAGTTTTTTGGCAATTTCAAATGGTTGAATACTGGGAGGGGGAGAGGGGGAAGGTAATTAAGCAGAGTGGAGAGTGAGGTCAAGACTGGGTAGGGTATGAGATGGAAAGAAGTGTGGGAGACTGACGGTTAAGACCACAGAGATCTGTTACCTTAGAGTACCACTGACCGATGCCGACCTCCTTGAGGCCGTGCACTCTCCTGGGATAATAAGACTTCTTGGCTGACTTAATTTCCCTGATGACCTGGTTACGTAGACTTTTGCACAGTCGGTTGTTGGTGTAGTATGCCTTGTTGCGCTGCTCACTTAGTCTTTTGATACGGGGTGTAATCCACGAGATATCGTCGGGGTGGATCCTAAGTGTCTTGGCTGGAAAGAGGTGGTGGTAGGCTTTGGTGATAATGTCCAGGTAATTATCCCACTTGTTCTGCACATCGTCTAACATGATCACTTCAGTCCAGGGATACCGGGTCACCCATTGTCCGAAACGCAGCATGGAAGAGTCAGGGGTAGGTCGGTAAGTCCTGGTGACAACTGGCGGTCGTGAGATGGTAGGTGTAGGTGACCACAGTAGAGACAGGTGGAGGTTGCTTCCCATGGGAAGCAGCGGTTGGGGGAGAAGGTAGTGGTTGCCGAGATCAGTCATGATGAGCTCCAGGGTGTCATTCCCACGTGTGGGAAAGTCAACTATTTGTGCAAGGTGGAGGTGTTGGGTGATGTTACTGATGTCTAACTCAATAAAGTCACCACATATCACTAGTTTAGCACATGAAAATCTGGATCTCAGGGAGTCAGCAGTGTCTATTATATGAGTAACCATTACATTGGCGGTTGGTGTGCACGGGAGGGGGGGGGGTGATAACAAACACAAACAATGAGGGAGGCAAGCTGGCGGGGGTGGGAGGTGGGAGTGACCTGAACCCACAAAGTTTCTACATCCTCAGGTACATTACCACGTAGGTATGATGGTTTAAGGTCACTGCGACAGTACAGCACTACACCCCCACCTCTCCTGTCCTTTCTAAGGTGGTGAAATGACTCATAGTTTCTATGGAACAGATCTCGGGAACAATTTGCCACGCCTCGGTAATCACCACAATACCTGCACCAACTGACTTCACTGTGACACTGACCTCCTCCACCTTGTTGCATAAAGAAGTAATAGGGATGGTAGGCTGTACCATAGTCACGGCACTTCATAGCGAGCACATTGTCTTTCAGGCACTGGCTTGACATTCATATGCTTGCTCGGTGTGATGATAGGGATTCGTCTGGGAATGTGAGGACCCCGTCTGCAGCCACGGTTGTGAAAGATTCTCAACGCCTTTAGTAGAGTGATGGTGTGGAGGTGAAGGATACCCAGCACCAGATTTAAGAACATAAGAACTTAAGAATGGAAGAAACTGCAGCAGGCATATTGACCCATACTGGGCAGTCCCGTTTATACCCAACCCCTATTGCTCATATAAGCATCCAACCTATGTTTGAAGCTATCCAGCGTATTCCAGTTAATGTTGATATTTGGTAACTTGTTCCATTCATCCACAACTCTGTTTCCAAACCAGTGCTTACCTAATTCACGCCGAAATCTAAATTTGTCTAATTTAAAACCATTGTTACGAGTTCGCTCCTGGTTGGATAAATTGAGTACCTTTGTAATGTCCCCTTTGTTTAACCCTGACTTCCATTTATACACCTCTATCATGTCGCCCCTCACTCTACGTCTCTCGAGAGAGTGCAAATTAAGATGCTTTAATCTGTTTCTGTACTCAAGGTTCCTAATACCCGGGATTAGTCTTGTCATTCTCCTTTGGATTCTTTCCAAGGATTCTATATCCATTCTGTAATACGGTGACCAGAACTGAACTGCGTAATCCAGGTGAGGTCTCACAAGCGCTAAATATAATTTTAAGATGACCTAGCTAGTCTTGTAACTAAAACTCCTTTGTACGAACCCAAGTACTTTATTAGCCTTGTTACGAGCAAAAGCACATTATTTACTTGGCTTAAGATTCCTACTTATCATTACTCCTAAATCTCTCTCGCAGTCGGATTCCACAATAGCATCGTTGTTCATCTGGTATCTGGTTTCCCTGTTTACACCTCCTATACTGAGTACTTTGCATTTGTCGACGTTGAATTTCATCTGCCATTTTTCCGACCGTTCGAAAAATTTGTTTAGATCTTCCTGTAGTTTTGCAGAGTCCTCGTCAGATTTAATTACACGTCATATTTTAGTGTCATCAGCAAATATACTTATGTTGCTGTTTATGCCGATATCTATGTCGTTTATGTATATTGTATGTATATTATGTATGCTGGATTATATATCATGTATGTATATTATGTATGTGCTCCATTTATGTATTATTTATTCAGCCTAGCTAGCAGCGTGTGGCAATGTTATTACCATATCCCACACGCTTAATTAATGTGCCTGGCGACGTATGGAAGCTGCTAATGTATCACTTGCCATACGTCGCCTATAGCAGTTGACCGGGAGCCTAGTCAAGAGAGAGTGCTGCTCTCCTTTGTGTACATACTCTTATCCAGTAAACCGAACCTACAAAACTATACAGGTGTTTGTGTTCTCTCCTGTATATAGAACTTATTATTCAGAACCTAACATGGCGCAGTGCGTAGTCTTACTGGATAATTACGAGTGATAGTGCAAAGTTTGTAGAAAGCCGGCTAGGGCCCCCTCCCGTCTTGGGTCAAGCCTTGGGTCAACTCCCGCGCGCGTCACCTCGCCTCGAAGAATTTCAGCAACTTTGAGCAGTGACAGTGATTTTCTGTGAAGTGTTTAGTGCATTGTGTGTTCGTGCCATTCATGTGTGACCTTGTTCTAAAGGATTCCCAAGGTATACGGCACGTTCTGGGCATTTGTAAGGAGTAAAGTTCAGTGCACCCGTCTCTGACCGCGTCCTGAGGGTAACTAGACTGACTGGGAGTCGCCGCGCCTCTCCCTCCACCCCCCCTCACAGCGCCGCCTCCACCCCCCCTCACAGCTGGGGCGAGACGCTTTGCCGGCCCAGGACACACTCACTCGCACACGTACATGGACTGTACTAACACTCGCTGACCGCGCGGCTTCCTTATATATATTTTATATATATAACCTACTTATCTGTGTATTTAATTAATTTTTTGTCTGAAATCTTGTTGATACGACGGGCTGACCGGTCAACACTGATTTAAGACATAGTACACAGAGGAAGTAGTTATGTCTCACGCCTTACGTAGCCGTGGACCCAGCGTCTGGATGACCCAGGCGGGTGATAGCCCCGCAGAGATGGATGACCAGACCGGCCACGACGCTTCAGCCCCCACATCGCGCAGTCCCTCACCTCAATATTCAGCGTTGTCTCCAGAGATAATTGCTTTACTGAAGTTTATGAGAGATGAGAAACGCGAGGATGAAGCCCACAGACGTTTGGCGGATGAGCACAGAAGGCAAGCAGAGGCAGAACGAGACAACCAACGGAGATTGGAAGACAGTGAACGGTTTGAAGCCTTGATATCTCGCCTCACTGTTAACCAAGCCCCTGGCTCTAACACTGCCTCGGTACTGACTCGTTCAGATACCTCATCCATGCTTCCTTCACACCCCCCAGCCCCACCTAAAGCAGCAGCTCAAACGCCGCCCATCTTGAAGCCTGATGAGACTTTCCAGACTTTTCGTGAATGGCGGCGACGGTGGACTGACTACTCTACAATGGTGGATCTCCAGAGTTTGTCACAGCCTAAACAACTCATCCAGCTGCGCATGTGCCTGTCCTTGGAAATTCAGCGTGTCTTGGAACATACGTTGCAGGTACCCCCAACCTCTTTGCTGTCTGTAGAGGAGGTACTGGACGTTCTACAACGGCACATCAAAGGACAGCAGAATGAAGCTCTGCGCAGGAGGGAATTGTTTAGCTGCAGACAGATGGAGGGTGAGTCTTTTGATGCCTTTTACGTGCGTCTTAAGAGAGCCTCGGAAGAGGTAGATATATGTCCAGGCCACCACCAGCAGTGCGAGGAGACCCAGTTGAGGCAGGTGATCCTGATGGGTGTTAAGGACGAGGAACTTGTCCAACGCCTCACCTCCCTCGACTCTTCCTCTTCTCTTAAGGATGTGTTGACGATATGTCGCTCCTATGAGGCTGCCAGGTGTGCCACCTCTGCCATCCGTGCTCCCCCTACAGCTGTACGCGCTGTGTCCCGGTACAAGAAGGACAAGAAGTCTGTTCCTACGCCTTCGCCCACCACGTCCACGCCTGGTTTATTTTGCAACAACTGTGGTAAGCAGCACGGAACACAGGTGTGTCCAGCTGCTCAGTCTACCTGCAACAGTTGTGACCGTAAGGGCCACTGGTCACTCACAGTACGGTGCCCAGCCAAACGCGTCCAGTGCAATGTGTGTGGTCGTCTGGGCCACTATGACAAGTGTTGCCCTTCCAACATACCCAAGGGACCGCGTCGGCGGAAGCTTCAGCCCCCCTCCACCAGAGAGGGCCGCCCACAGTCTTCCAATCAGAGGTACGACGACTCTTGACAACGCTCGAGCCACATTAGGAATGTGTGCTCCCCCCAGCGTCCCAGGACCAAAGTCCCCCAGTACATCAGCGTCATCGTGACCTACGGCGGTGTGTCATCCCGCCTTCAGATGTTGCCCGACACCGGCGCTGATGCTACAGTCATCGGCCCCCAGCATTTGCAATGCTTGGGGCTCTCTCCAAGTGATCTAGGACCGCCCCCCAAGGATCTCCGCTTTATGGCAGATGGTTCACAGATGACCCCGGCCCTGGGTTCACTCCAAGCACAAGTCACCTTTGGCAACAGGTCGTGTCAAGCCTGGATTGATGTGCATAACGGTGTCCAGACTCCTTTGCTGTCCTACAGACATTGTCAGGAGTTGGCCATCATCTCCCAGGACTTCCCCAAACCTATTCTTGAGGTAAAACACGCCAACAGGGTGCAAAAAGGGAGCAGCAACGACCCTGCTGCCGCCCTACCCCTGCCTCTTGCCAGTGACACCTCTCCTTCGGATGCTCGGAAGTACTTCCTGAAGGAATTCAGCGACGTTCTGGTGACCAAGTCCGCTCTGGAATCCAAGCCTCTCAAGAAGATGGCAGGCCCCCCCATGAGGATCCACCTGAGGGACGACGCGAAGCCATTCGCTATTTACACCCCTCGACTGGTTCCCCTGGCCTTCCGCGAGGCGGTCAAAAACGAGCTGGACTCCATGGTCGCCCAAGAAATTATTGTACCAACCGGCGATGACCCGTCTCCATGGTGTCACCCGATGGTTGTCGTCGCAAAACCTAAAGGTGGTGTTCGGATCACCACTGACCTTTCCAAGCTCAACAACCAGGTGTCTCGTCCTGCGCACCCTTCTCCCACGCCCTTTGCAGCCATACGCAGCGTGAACCCGAAGGCGCGCTTCTTCACGACGATGGACGCCCTGTGTGGATACTGGCAGATAGAGCTTGCCGAGGAAGACCGACCACTCACAACGTTCATCACCCCGCATGGACGTTACAGTTATTGCCGTGGCCCCATGGGATTCGCCGCTACAGGAGACGCTTTCTGTCTTCGAGGTGATATGGCTCTACAAGGTCTGGCAAACTGCGTGAAAGTGGTCGACGACATACTCGTGTACGACGAGGATTATATGGATCACCTCTGCCGTATCTACGAGGTACTCAACAGGTGCCGGAAGCACGGCATTACCCTAAATGCCGACAAGTTTGTTCTGGCCAGCTCTTCAGTTGACTTTTGTGGGTACACCCTCTCAGGGAATGGTATCGCAGCTGACCCGGAAAAGGTCCGCGCCATTACGGATTTTCCCACCCCTGCTAACCTGACCGACTTGAGGTCCTTCATCGGTCTCGTCAACCAGTTAGCAGAGTTTTCGTCGGACATCTCCGCAGCTGCTCAACCACTTCGCCCCCTGATGAGCCCCAAGAGGACATTCCTGTGGACCCCCGACCACGACAAGGCCTTCCAGCAAGTGAAACAGGCCCTGTCTCGTCCACCTGTCCTCGCCACGTTTGACCCAGCCTTGCCGACAGTTCTGCAGACAGATGCCTCACGCTTGTATGGCGTGGGATACGCCCTACTGCAGGATCATGGTGGAGGGCAGTTCCGGCTCGTCCAGTGTGGCTCGCGTTTCCTCTCTGACACTGAGACGCGCTATGCCACTATTGAGTTGGAGCTGTTGGCTGCGGTTTGGGCGATGTCCAAGTGCAGGTTTTACCTCATAGGCCTGCAATACTTTCACCTAGTGACCGACCATCGCCCGCTTGTCCCGATCCTCAACCACTACACGCTAGACGCCGTTGAGAACCCTCGCCTCCAGCGTCTGAAAGAGAAACTCTCGGCGTACATCTTCACTGCAGTGTGGCGTGCTGGTAAGGAGCTCTGCATCCCTGATGCCTTATCCCGCTCCCCTGTCAGCCGCCCTACTCCAGAAGACCATGTACTCGACGCCGACCTCGCTCTTTCCGTCAGGACTGTGGTCACTCTCCATGCCGTCCAATCCCTTCGTTCGGACCTGTCACCAGATGACGACAAGGCAATGGAGGACCTTCGAACAGCGGCCCGAGATGACCCTTCCTATGTCCGACTCGTCGAGTGTGTGAGGAATGGATTTCCTAGCAACCGCTACGATCTTCACAACACCCTGCTCCCGTATTGGAAACTCCGCGATGAACTCTACTGCGACGGAGACCTTGTTCTGTACGGAGCACGTGTAGTTGTCCCTGCTGCATCACGTCCCCACGCCTTGGCCCGCCTTCACGACAGTCACCGTGGAGCTGAGGCCACCAAACGACGTGCACGACAGACTGTGTTCTGGCCCGGCATCAACTCCGACATCTCCAATGTTGTCCGTGCGTGTGAGCCCTGCCAAGTATTACAACCCAGCCAGCAGCAGGAACCCTTTATGAGTGACGACAACCCCACCCGCCCCTTTGAGTCTGTGTCGGCCGACTTTTTCTGTGTGTCAGGAAAGTCCTTCCTCGTTATCGTCGACCGTCTCTCTGGTTGGCCGGTTGTCATCAAGTGCGGTAATGACACGACGTCTGCCGCCACCATCAGCAAGTTCCGCCACTACTTCCGTGACGTGGGCGTTCCTGTACGCCTGCGAACCGACGGAGGGCCTCAGTTCACAAGCCGGGACTTTGCTGTGTTCCTCGACCGATGGGGAGTCCGGCATGTGTTGTCATCGCCCCATTACCCGCAGTCCAACGGCCACGCTGAGGCTGCTGTCAAATCCCTGAAGCACCTCATCCTTAAGGTGGCCCCTTCTGGGAACATTGACTGCGAGGCCTTCGACAGGGGTCTTCTTGAACTCCGCAACACACCTAACTACACCGGACGCTCCCCTGCCCAGGTTTTGTATGGACGCCCCCTTCGTTCTTGTGTCCCTGCTCACCCTCAATCCTTCTCCAAGGAGTGGCAGGCCAAGACAGAGGATTGTGATCGCCGAGCCGCCGAACGTGTTCAGGACGTCGTCGCCCGCTACAATGACCACGCCCGTTCTCTCCCCAGGTTGAGTGTCGGCACCCAAGTCCGTGTTCAGGACCCGACCTCCCTACGTTGGGACAAAGTAGGCGTAGTCATGGGTCTCGGCAGGTCACGGGACTACCAGGTGCGGTTACCCAGTGGTCGTGTGTGGTGGAGGAACCGCCGTTTTCTCCGACCCGTAACAATGCCTTCTGCTGGCCCCGCCACCAGTGTTGAGTCCCATACCCTTCCCAGTGATGAAGTCCCTCGACGCTCAGAACGGATCCAAAAGAAAAGGTCCGCTCAAGACTTTGCTATGAGCGTATAGGGGGGAGGGAGGTGTATGTATATTATGTATGCTGGATTATATATCATGTATGTATATTATGTATGTGCTCCATTTATGTATTATTTATTCAGCCTAGCTAGCAGCGTGTGGCAATGTTATTACCATATCCCACACGCTTAATTAATGTGCCTGGCGACGTATGGAAGCTGCTAATGTATCACTTGCCATACGTCGCCTATAGCAGTTGACCGGGAGCCTAGTCAAGAGAGAGTGCTGCTCTCCTTTGTGTACATACTCTTATCCAGTAAACCGAACCTACAAAACTATACAGGTGTTTGTGTTCTCTCCTGTATATAGAACTTATTATTCAGAACCTAACATATATAATAAATAATAATGGTCCAAGTACTGAGCCTTGGGGAACTCCACTAGTGACTTTGCTCCAATGCGATTTAGTGCCGTTTATGCTCACTTGCTGTTTCCTGTCCCGTAACCACCCTCTAATCCATTTAAGGATATTACCTTTGATGCCATGCGCTTCTACCTTTCTAATTAGTCTTTCGTGGGGGACTCTGTCGAAGGCTTTGCTAAAGTCGAGATATACCACATCATAATTGTGCCCCTCGTCCACCGATTCGAAAACTAATGAAAAGAGTGTTAATAGATTAATTAGACATGAACGCCCCCTTGTGAAACCATGTTTGGAATCATTGATCAACTTGTGCTTCTCCAGGTGGTTTCGAATAGAGTTTGAAATGATTGATTCTAGTAATTTGCCTACTATTGATGTTCGACTGATTGGGCGGTAGTTAGAGGATAGTGATCTATCCCCCTTCTTGAAAATCGGTATTACATTCGCTATCCTCCAGGATTCTGGTACTACACCTTTTTTAAATGACATGTTAAACAACTTTGCTAAGGGCATACTAAGCTCTTCCTTACATTCCTTTAATACTCTGGCAAATGTTTCATCGGGACCAGGTGACTTATTAGGCTTCAGTTTGTCTATATGCTTATTAACATCTCTACTAGTCACCACTATCTCGCTTAATTTGTTTTCTTCATTATCTCTGAATAGAGTCGGTGCCTCGGGTATCATGTTTAAATTTTCGGTGGTGAAAACTGTTGAAAAATATTTATTGAGATTATTGCTCATTTCTCCGTCGTTATCAGTGAGCTCGCCGGTATCTGACCGTATTGGTCCAATCTTTTCTCGTGTTTTAGTTTGATACATTTGGTAGAATCCTTTGGGGTTTGTCTTTGCCTCCCCTGCTATCTTCATTTCATAATTCCTCTTTGCTTTTCTTATCTCGGTCTTAACCCTACCGGCCAATACCTTATAATATTCCCGGAGGTAAATTTCGCCACGATTTATCCTTCTACCTATAGCCTTCCTTTGGCCAATAATGTTCTTTAAATAATTATTTATCCAGTTAGGGCCATTGTTGTCTGATCTGAGTTTTTTATATGGTATGTTCTGTCGTGGAACTCGGCAATCTCAGATCTCGTTATCAGGTCGGTGTCATCTGTCAGGTTCACACCCAAGTGCGACACCCCCTCTCTCAGTTGCCTCTTTAAACTATCAAAGTTTGCCCTTCTGAAATCTGGAACTTTAATGGGATTCTCCTTACGTCTGACCTTAAAATCTAACTGGAATCTAATTTCTTTGTGATCGCTGTTTGCAAGTTCGTTCCCTACCTCGACATTCCTAATGAGGTTTTCTCTGTTCGACAAAACTAAATCGAGTATATTATTACCCCGGGTGGGTTCGGTTATTTGTTGACTTAGGAAACTGTCCTGGATCGTTTCGAGGAAATCCTCTGATACTGAGTTACCTGTAAGGTCCAATCTATTTGGCCAAGGTTAAAATCGCCTATTATACAGACTTTGTTGTGTATGGAAGCCCTGTGCATTTCATCCCAGATAAGTCGCTCATTAACTCTATCAAGATTGGGAGGTCTATATATTACTCCTGTGATTAATTTTTCCCTACTGTCGATTAATTCTATCCAAATTGTTTCTGTATTCCACTCAGTTTTTATTTCCTTATTTATTTCACACTTCAGATTATCCCTGACATAGATTGCTACTCCACCTCCTTTCCTGGACGGCGTATTGGTTTGGAACAATTTGTAATCCGCATTTGGTATTCGACAGGTAACTCACGTGAGTCTAGGTTGATCCATGTTTCAGTGAATGCTATTATATCGATTTCTTCGGTACATACCAAGGCCCTAATATCAACGATTTTGTTTCTCATACTTCTAATGTTCTCTTAGTAGACGTTTAAGTTAGTCGTGTTCTGAGTCCTCCCTTTGCCGCGTTTAGGTTTAAACTCCCTTTCTATTTTAGTTTTGTCAGCATTCCTAACACTATTTCCCTGTAATCTTTCACTTTGTTTACCCTCTCCCACTGCTGTCTCCTCCACCCCCGTGCTCACATGTTCCCCTAGCAGTTTAAAGACTTCCATATCTGTTGAACTACCCCCTCTAGAGACCCAGCCAGGGTTGCCACCCCATCCCGAGACAAGTGTACCCCATCCCTAGCAGAAAGGTCCCTTCTGCCGTAGAAGTTGTCCCAGTTGTCAGTGAATGGGACTGATATTGACTTGCAATATCCGTCAAGACGGCCGTTGACACCAACTGCCCTTGACAACCATTCATTGCTAACTCCCCTTCTAGGCAGGACACCACATATGATAGGGATCCCTCCCTTAGTCCTAATACAATCTATAGCTGTCTTGCACTTATCAAGAAGCTCTACACTCTTACACCGGCCAATATCATTGCCTCCTGCACTGAGGCAGATAATGGGTTTGTTCCCATTGCCAGACAAGATATTGTCCATCCTGTCAACTATATCCCCCACCCCAGCCCTTGGCAAACACACCCTCATCCTATTTTTATTTTTACCACAAAAGGCTCTGTCCAAGTACCTTACCTGTGAGTCACCAACAATTAAAGTTTTTATACCTTCCTTGTCAGTCCTGTCCCTGACTGTACTAACTTCCAATTCGTCTATCAAGGGACTGAACGAGTTGGTACACTTAGCTGTTGTTGTCGTTGTTGTAGCATCCTTGGTAAACTTCACCACCAGTTTGGTCGTCCCTCTCCTCACAACCTTCCATTCCCCAGAGTTATCCTCATTCATGGGCTTTTCTTGTCTCGTTTCTTCCTTCATCCTCGCCTTCTCTTCCTTTAATTTCAAGTTTTCTTCCTCTATTTTCAGGTTTTTTTCCTTTGTACTCTCTAACTCAGCCCACAGAAGGGCGTAACCCCGTTCCCAAGTAGTCCTAGCCATATCTGATAATTATCCCCCGGAGCAGAGCTAAGCAGCCGTGACCTTTCCTCTAGTGAGGTCAGAACACATTTCAGCCGAAACAGGACGGTGTGACGGTATCGTGACACTGGAACGGACATATTCACAAGTCTAGCACTCACAGTCACTGACACCTCGAGAATACGCAGTCTTCCCGTAAAAGTACTGAACTGCCTTAAATTAGCTAGAGGTCCACGTAATGACCTTGGCTGCTGCGGAGCGCCAGGGGACACGTCCTCACTCAGTGAGGTCACTAACATATGTGTGTGTGTTTGTGTGTGCTTGTGTGGGTGTGTGTGTGTGTGTGTGTGTGTGTGTGGCTGGGTGTGTGTGTGTGTGTGTGTCTGTGTTTGTGTGGTGGTGTGTGTGTGTGTGTGTGTGTGTGCAGGAAAATATCAAACACAGACAGAAATTCAGACACAGAAGAGGAGAGAACTTTATAATGACAAAATATAATAATTCTGTAAATGTACACCCCCCACCACACCCTGCCGCCAACGTGCTTTATATAACTACGATCTACTTTTATAACTAATATCTACTATTAACAACTTCAGTATCATACACGACAAGACCTACGATTAACAACTTCAGTATCATACACGACCAGACGTACGAGTAACAATTTCAGTATCATACACGAACCGACGTATGATTAACGTTCTCAGTGTATTTCTGGATCGACAAGTATGTGTGTGCGTGCGAGGCGACAGTCAGGAGAAGGCAGTCGAAGTCCCTCACAATGAACGAAATTGTACCCAGATCAAAGTTCTAGGATATGTGAATGAAATTTTAGACCAACTCAAACCACTTGACTGCTGCGACTCACTTCTTCAGGCATACCGAATTATTTCGTTTAAAGGTTATATATAACTACTCTGAGGACAATCTCGTCACCATTTTCAGAGGGTACGTTGCCTGTCTGTCAGGATGAGGAGTAACTTTGAGGCTTCATTGGTTTGGTGGTGGTTCATTTGGGTTTAGTTAGTGTTTCGGGTTAGGTTCGAGTTGGTCTCTGAGTTTAGTTGAGAGGTGTGTGAGGGTTACTGATACGAGTCACACAGCAGCTGCGGTTGAGGCAGCCTGGGTCGCCCTCGATAATCGTGTATGGAGGGAGAGTATTTACGCTGTATTTCATCTGTCTCCGTTACTAAAGAGTTATGTATCCAGTGTGGCATTTCAATTGTGAAATAGTATTATATCGAATCAAGAGGACATGGTGGTTGTTGCTAGGTATTAAGTAGGGTGACTAGTTTTTGCAGTTAACAGGTGTACTGGAGCAGAGGTGGCTGTCCTGGAGACAGGTGTTGTGGCCTGGCTGGGAGCTGTCTCTCGTCGTGTTGTGTCGACGATATACACCCAGTGTCATTCCAACAAATGCTAATCAATTCGGCAGGTACTAATGAAGCTCGAGATTGAGAAGATCGGATACAATACGTTAGTCTGTGAACTAAGATTCCTACCTTTGCAAATAGAACAGCTCCAACTAAGGAACGAACCAAGCGGTAGTTAGGTCTCATTGTCGGGTAAAAATTACTTGTTTGTGCACATACAAATTTATTTTATATACATTTATGTTGTATTTGTTTTAGAGTAAATAAATGTTTATTTTCTTTTGTCTTGTTTATCCATACGGTACCATACAGACACTCTCTCTCTCTGAGAGAGTGTGTCTGTATACATTGCCAGTATTTGTTTTTTCAATATTAAGTACGCTGCACTTGCTGGTGTTTAATTTAATTTGCCATTTTCTGACCACTCTTGCAGTTTATTTAAATCCTCTTGAAGTGCATTTGCATCCTACCCTGAATTAATCTGCCGCCCTATTTTGGTGTCATCCGCAAACTTGCTTATGTCACTGCTGATCCCAGTATCTAGATCGTTTATGTAGATTATGAACAAGAGTGGACCCAGTACTGATCCCTGGGGAACCCCACTGGTTACACAGCCCCACTCAGATTTAACACCATCTACGCTGACCCTCTGTGATCTATCGGTGAGCCATGATTTTATCCAGTTTAAAACTTCCCCTCGATACCATGAGCCTTAACTTTTCTCAGAAGCCTCTGATGCGGTACTCTGTCAAACGCTTTGCTAAAGTCTAATTAAATAACATCGTAATTTTCGTCATTATCTAATGCCTCGAAGACTTTCCTAATAAAGTCGGCAAATTTGGTAGACAAGATTTTCCCTTTGTAAATCAGTGTTGAGAGTCGTAGATTAATTTGTTTTTCTTTAAATGCGGTCGGATGCAATTTGCTATAATTGATTCAAGAAATTTCCCCACTACTGACGTCAAACTAATCGGCCGATAATTTGACGCTGATGCTGTCTCCCTTTTTTACCTGTTTCCACAAGCCTGGCACAACTCCCAGGTCTAATGACTTTGTAAATAAATTTACGAGGGGTCCGCTAATCTGTTCCTTACACTCTTTCAAAACTCGAGGGAAAATGTAATCCGGCCCTGGGGATGAACAGTAATACTGTGGTCATGAACAGTAATACTATCGTCATGACCAGTAATACTGTGGTCATCACCAATAATACTGTGGTCATGAACAGTAATACTGTGGTCATGAACAGTAATACTGTGATCATGAACAGTAATACTGTGGTCATGAATAGTAATACTGTGGTCATGACCAGTAATACTGAGGTCATGAACAGTAATCCTATGGTCTTGACCAGCAATATTGTGGTCTTGAACAGTAATACTGTGGTAATGAACAGTAATATTGTGGTCATGATCAGTAATAATTTGGTAATGAACAGTAATACTGAGGTCATGAACAGTAATACGTGGTCATGAACAGTAATACTGTGTTCTTGACCAGTAATACTGAGGTCATGAACAGTAATACTATGGTCATGAACAGTAATACTGTGATCATGAACAGTAATACTGTGGCTATGAACAGTAATACTGTGGACATGAACAGTAATACTGTGGTCATGAACAGTTATACTGTGGCCATGATCAGTAATACTGTGGTCATGAGCAGTAATACTGTGGTCATGATCAGTAATACTGTGGTCATGAACAGTTATACTGTGGCCATGAACAGTAATACTGAGGTCATGAACAGTAATACTGTGGTCAAGAACAGTAATACTGTGGTCATGATCAGTAATACTTTGGTAATGAACAGTAATACTGTGGTCATGATCAGTAATACTGTGGTCATGATCAGTAATAGTGTGGTAATGAACAGTAATACTGTGTACATGAACAGTAATACTGTGGTCATGAACAGTAATACTGTGGTCATGATCAGTAATACTGTGGTCATGAACAGTAATACTGTGTACATGAACAGTAATACTGTGGTCATGAGCAGTAATACTGTGGTCATGAACAGTAATACTGTGTACATGAACAGTAATACTGTGGTCATGAACAGTAATACTGTGGTCATGATCAGTAATACTGTGGTCATGAACAGTAATACTGTGTACATGAACAGTAATACTGTGGTCATGAGCAGTAATACTGTGGTCATGAACAGTAATACTGTGTACATGAACAGTAATGCTGTGGTCATGAACAGTAATACTGTGTACATGAACAGTAATACTCTGGTCATGAACAGTAATACTGTGGTCATGATCAGTAATACTGTGGTCATGAACAGTAATACTGTGGTCATGATCAGTAATACTGTGGTCATGTAGCAGTAATACTGTGGTCATGAACAGTAATACTGTGGTCATGATCAGTAATACTGTGGTCATGAACAGTAATACTGTGTACATGAACAGTAATACTGTGGTCATGATCAGTAATACTGTGTACATGAACAGTAATACTGTGGTCATGACCAGTAATACTGTGGCCATGAACAGTAATACTGTGGTCATGATCAGTAATACTGTGGTCATGATCAGTATTACTGTGGTCATGAATAGTAATACTGTGGTCATGAACAGTAATACTGTGGTCATGAACAGTAATACTGTGGTCATGACCAGTAATACTGTGGTCATAACCAGTAATACTGTTGTCATGAACAGTAATACTGTGGTCAAGAACAGTAATACTGTGGTCATGACCAGTAATACTGTGGTCATGAACAGTAATACTGTGGTCATGATCAGTAATACTGTGGTCATGACCAGTAATACTGTGGTCATGAACAGTAATACTGTGGTCATGAACAGTAATACTGTGGTCATGAACAGTAATACTGTGGTCATGACCAGTAATACTGTGGTCATGAACAGTAAAACTGCGGTCATGAACAGTAATACTGTGGTCATGAATAGTAATACTGTGGTCATGAACAGTAATACTGTGGTCATGACCAGTAATACTGTGGTCATAACCAGTAATACTGTTGTCATGAACAGTAATACTGTGGTCATGAACAGTAATACTGTGGTCATGACCAGTAATACTGTGGTCATGAATAGTAATACTGTGGTCATGACCAGTAATACTGTGGTCTTGACCAGTAATACTGTGGTCATGAACAGTAATACTGTGGTCATGACCAGTAATACTGTGGTCATGACCAGTAATACTGTGGTCATGAACAGTAATACTGTGGTCATGAACAGTAATACTGTGGTCATGATCAGTAATACTGTGGTCATGAACAGTAAAACTGCGGTCATGAACAGTAATACTGTGGTCATGAATAGTAATACTGTGGTCATGAACAGTAATACTGTGGTCATGAACAGTAATACTGTGGTCATGACCAGTAATACTGTGGTCATAACCAGTAATACTGTTGTCATGAACAGTAATACTGTGGTCATGACCAGTAATACTGTGGTCATGAACAGTAATACTGTGGTCATGATCAGTAATACTGTGGTCATGAATAGTAATACTGTGGTCATGAACAGTAATACTGTGGTCATGAACAGTAATACTGTGGTCATGACCAGTAATACTGTGGTCATAACCAGTAATACTGTTGTCATGAACAGTAATACTGTGGTCATGAACAGTAATACTGTGGTCATGACCAGTAATACTGTGGTCATGAATAGTAATACTGTGGTCATGACCAGTAATACTGTGGTCTTGACCAGTAATACTGTGGTCTTGACCAGTAATACTGTGGTCATGAACAGCTATACTGTGGTCATGAATAGTAATACTGTGGTCATAACCAGTAATACTGTGGTCATGAACAGCTATACTGTGGTCATGACCAGTAATACTGTGGTCATAACCAGTAATACTGTGGTCATGAATAGTAATACTGTGGTCATCACCAGTAATACTGTGGTCATGAGCAGTAATACTGTGGTCATGAGCAGTAATACTGTGGTCTTGACCAGTAATACTGTGGTCATGAACAGCTATACTGTGGTCATGACCAGTAATACTGTGGTCATGAACAGTAATACTGTGGTCATGACCAGTAATACTGTGGTCATGACCAGTAATACTGTGGTCATGAATAGTAATACTGTGGTCATAACCAGTAATACTGTGGTCATGAACAGCTATACTGTGGTCATGAACAGTAATACTGTGGTCTTGACCAGTAATACTGTGGTCATGAACAGCTATACTGTGGTCATGACCAGTAATACTGTGGTCATAACCAGTAATACTGTGGTCATGAATAGTAATACTGTGGTCATAACCAGCAATACTGTGGTCATGAACAGTAATACTGTGGTCTTGACCAGTAATACTGTGGTCTTGACCAGTAATACTGTGGTCATGAACAGCTATACTGTGGTCATGACCAGTAATACTGAGGTCATGAACAGTAATACTGTGGTCATAACCAGTAATACTGTGGTCATGAACAGCTATACTGTGGTCATGACCAGTAATACTGAGGTCATGACCAGTAATACTGTGGTCATGAATAGTAATACTGTGGTCATAACCAGTAATACTGTGGTCATGAACAGCTATACTGTGGTCATGAACAGTAATACTGTGGTCTTGACCAGTAATACTGTGGTCATGAACAGCTATACTGTGGTCATGACCAGTAATACTGTGGTCATAACCAGTAATACTGTGGTCATGAATAGTAATACTGTGGTCATAACCAGTAATACTGTGGTCATGAACAGTAATACTGTGGTCTTGACCAGTAATACTGTGGTCTTGACCAGTAATACTGTGGTCATGAACAGCTATACTGTGGTCATGACCAGTAATACTGAGGTCATGAACAGCTATACTGTGGTCATGAACAGCTATACTGTGGTCATGACCAGTAATACTGTGGTCATGAACAGCTATACTGTGGTCATGAACAGTAATACTGAGGTCATGAACAGTAAAACTGTGGTCATGACCAGTAATACTGTGGTCATGACCAGTAAAACTGTGGTCATGACCAGTAATACTGTGGTCATGACCAGTAATACTGTGGTCTTGAACAGTAATACTGTGGTCATGAACAGTAATACTATGAGCATGACCAGTAATACTGTGGTCATGAAGAGTAATACTTTGGTCATGACCAGTAATACTATGATCATGACCAGTAATACTATGAGCATGACCAGTAATACTGTGGTCATGACCAGTAATACTGTGGTCATGAACAGTAATACTTTGGTCATGACCAGTAATGCTGTGATCATGACCAGTAATACTGTGATCATGACCAACAATTCTGTGGTCATGACCAATAATACTATGATCATTACCAGTAATGCTGTGGTCATGAACAGTAATGCTGTGGTCATGAACAGTAATGCTGTGGTCATGACCAATAATACTATGATCATTACCAGTAATGCTGTGGTCATGAACAGTAATGCTGTGGTCATGAACAGTAATGCTGTGGTCATGAACAGTAATGCTGTGGTCATGAATCGTAATACAGTGGTCATGACCAGTAATACTGTCGTCATGACCAGTAATACTGTGGTCATGACCAGTAATACTGTGGTCATGACCAGTAATACTGTGGTCATGACCAGTAATACTGTGGTCATGACCAGTAATACTGTGGACATGAACAGTAATACTGTGGTCATGAACTGTAATACTGTGGACATGAACAGTAATACTGTGGACATGAACAGTAATACCGTGGTCATGACCAGTAATACTATGATCATGACCAGTAATACTATGATCATGACCAGTAATACTGTGGTCATGAACAGTAATACTATGATCATGACCAGTAATACTGTGGTCATGACCAGTAATACTGTGGTCATGACCAGTAATACTGTGGTCATGAGCAGTAATACTGTGGACATGAACAGTAATACTGTGGTCATGAACTGTAATACTGTGGACATGAACAGTAATACTGTGGACATGAACAGTAATACTGTGGTCATGAACTGTAATACTGTGGTCATGAACAGTAATACTGTGGTCATGACCAGTAATACTGTGGTCATGAACAGTAATACTGTGGTCATGAACAGTAATACTGTGGTCATGAACAGTAATACTGTGGTCATGAACAGTAATACTGTGGTCATGACCAGTAATACTGTCGTCATGACCAGTAATACTGTGGTCATGACCAGTAATACTGTGGTCATGACCAGTAATACTGTGGTCATGAACAGTAATACTGTGGTCATGACCAGTAATACTGTGGTCATGAACAGTAATACTGTGGTCATGACCAGTAATACTGTGGTCATGACCAGTAATACTGTGGTCATGAACAGTAATACTGTGGTCATGAACAGTAATACTGTGGTCATGAACAGTAATACTGTGGTCATGAGCAGTAATACTGTGGTCATGAACTGTAATACTGTGGACATGAACAGTAATACTGTGGTCATGACCAGTAATACTGTGGTCATGATCAGTAATACTGTGGTCATGAACAGTAATACTGTTGTCATGAACAGAAATACTGTGGTCATGAACAGTAATACTGTGGTCATGAACAGTAATAATGTGGTCATGACCAGTAATACTGTGGTCATGAACAGTAATACTGTGGTCATGATCAGCAATACTGTGGTCATGACCAGTATTACTGTGGTCATGACCAGTAATACTGTGGTCATGAACAGTAATACTGTGGACATGAACAGTAATACTGTGGTCATGACCAGTAATACTGTGGTCATGAACAGTAATACTGTGGTCATGAACAGTAATACTGTGGTCATGAACAGTAATACTGTGGTCATGAACAGTAATACTATGATCATGACCAGTAATACTGTGGTCATGACCAGTAATACTGTGGTCATGAACAGTAATACTGTGGTCATGACCAGTAATACTGTGGTCATGATCAGTAATACTGTGGTCATGATCAGTAATACTGTGGTCATGATCAGTAATACTATGATCATGACCAGTAATACTCTGGTCATGACCAGCAATACTGTGGTCATGAACAGTAATACTGTGGTCATGACCAGTAATACTGTGGTCATGACCAGTAATACTGTGGTTATAACCAGTAATACTGTGGTCATGACCAGTAATACTGTGGTCATGACCAGTAATACTGTGGTCATGACCAGTAATACTGTGGTCATGACCAGTAATACTGTGGTTATGACCAGTAATACTGTGGTCATGAACAGTAATACTGTGGTCATGAACAGTAATACTATGAGCATGAACAGTAATACTGTGGTCATGACCAGTAATACTGTGGTTATGACCAGTAATACTGTGGTTATGACCAGTAATACTGTGGTCATGAACAGTAATACTGTGGTCATGAACAGTAATACTGTGATCATGAACAGTAATACTGTGGTCATGACCAGTAATACTGTGGTCATGAGCATTAATACTGTGGTCATGAGCATTAATACTGTGGTCATGAACAGTAATACTGTGGTCATGAACAGTAATACTGTGGTCATGAACAGTAATAATGTGGTCATGAACAGTAATACTATGATCATGAACAGTAATACTGTGGTCATGAGCAGTAATACTGTGGTCATGAGCATTAATACTGTGGTCATGAACAGTATTACTGTGGTCATGACCAGTAATACTATGATCATGACCAGTAATACTGTGGTCATGAACAGTAATACTGTGGTCATGAACAGTAATACTGTGATCATGACCAGTAATACTGTGGTAATGACCAGTAATACTGTGGTCATGAACAGTAATACTGTGGTCATGACCAGTAATACTGTAGTCATGGAGTTTGTGGTGAAATTTTATGTTTATTAATCCTTCCTCTACCCTCCGTCACGTCTGTACCGTCATTCACACACGTCTCTCTTTCATTACAGGTACAGTTACAGCATAAGTACAGCAGCAGCCAGGTACAGTGACAGTACAGAAACAATCAGGTAAAGTACCAATACAGCAACATTCAGGTACAGACTCATTATAATTACAGCAACAATCGGATGTGTCTGGTGTACAATTTCGGATCTCTTCACGTTACAGATTAGCCATAGCTCTTGAAGCTTTCCTTCTTCTTCTACTTTTATTAAAATATCTGGCCGTCAGCTTCTAAGGTCATTTCGGTCGTCGAATGTACTTGTATTATGTAACTAATTGTAAGTAATTGGTTTGGTGTATTGGACCTGTGGTATGCCTCTTTGGTATATTTCTTCCATCTTCTTATTCCTCGTCTTTTTCTTCTTGTCACGAAGCGGTTAATCAATAATGGAACAGTGCACCGCATCTATATATATATACAGTATATATATATAAATATATATATATATATATATATATATATATATATATATATATATATATATATATATATACTGCATATATATATATATATATATATATATATATATATATATATATATATATAGTATATATATATATACGTATATATATATATATATATATATATATATATATATATATATATATATATATATATACTGTATATATATATATACTGTATATATATATATATATATATATATATATATATATATATATATATATATATATATATATATATATATATACTGTATATATACATATATATATATATATATATATATATATATATATATATATATATATATATATATATTGTCAAAGAATCGAATCTCCTTTAATAGGGTGTCGGTGACTGCCATTGCCAAAATATTATATTATTCATGAAGAGGACAGACACTGAGACCCGAGAGTTGGTGCTGTACCTGTGACGTAATTAAGAGGGGATATATACACTCTTAACTCATTTAGTGGTAATTACGATTATGTAATTAGCCTGGATTAAAAACCCCATCTCTCTCTCTCTCATAAATGTGTATATTCGTTTTGTGTTGCTGTGTAATTTTGTTTCCTATGCTATTTCATTTTTTCTGTCTTATTCTGTTAATATTTTGTACTGCTTTCTTCACACACACACACACACACACACACACACACATGGCCAATATTGGCCCATTTCCTAAGTCCTTCTCCTCGACCCATCCTCACCACCGGGATATCAACAAAATCCCGCCAAAAGTGACAATTTTGTTTCGGAAAGAGGAGGAATCAGTGTTGAACAGTGCTGAACAGTGTTTATGCCAGTGAATTCAGCACTAGACAGTACCAGTAAGAGCAGTAACCCACCAGTGAGGTTCACACCCAGAGATAAACACCCCTGGGAACTACCACTACACTATCTTCTGACCAGGCGTGATAATCAGTCCACCCTGGGAACAACCATGGGTCGGCTCTACATCTGACCACACGATAAGACAACACTGCTTAGCAGAAAGTGAGGTACTGTGACAGGACACTACACCACCTGGTGTCTCCATGACCACATGAGGTACTTCATATCAAAACCTATGGACTAGTTACTGCACCATGTGAACACCACACCACCCGGTGTCCCCACTTTTTTGCACTTAGTAACTATATCAATTCTCATGTACAGAACCAAATACGCAATGTGCTTGAATACCTCCCACGTAAATGTGAATAACAAAGTGTGAGGCCAGACATACTGCCTCACACGCCTGTACTCACGCATTTGTGAATAAGTTACCCTTTATGTATAGAACTAAACAAATAATGTAAATGAAATACTGTGTAACTTTCAGTGCCATAATATCCTGACAACGGGGGTTAATTATTATGACCCTTTGTAAACCCTACTCTGTAATCCTTTTGCGCTACCGCTCACAGGATGAGTGTGGGGTGCACAATAAAGTAGCCGCTGCAAGCGGCAAAATCAAAATCAATCCATGACCACTTGAGGTCCTTCATATCAACCCCTTTGGACGAGTTAGTGACATCGGCCAATGTATCATCCTTCAGATTATTAAATGCTTTTTTGGGGCATTATTCTTGTTATGATTTCTTTCGCACATTACCATTACACCTACTTTTATGCTTCTCAAATACACAATTTTTTCCACTTGCTTAAGTTCACAGTTGCCTACCATAATTTTTATTTTAGGATTTATTTCCTATTTGGAAACAACCATTACTTTCGTCTTTATAGCATTAATTCTTAACCCATATTCTTCACCCTTTTCCACTAATCTGTAGACCAGTTTTTGTAACCATATCGTTTATTTGATATTACTCTACCATTAACTTTTATTACTTCATTGCCACCTACAACGCCTGACCTCGCTAGGGGAAAGGTCACGGCATACTCAGCTCCCTGGGATAAATTGTCGGTAATAGCTAGTGCTACTTGTGAACAGGGCTGTACCCTTTTGAGGGCTGAGCTACTGGCGGAGTTAGTGAAAGTAAAAAAAGAAAACTTGAAATTAAAGTAAGTGATAGCGAGGATGAAGGAAGAAGACAAGAGACAAGGCAAGCCCGTGTCTGACGAAAACTCAGGCGAATGGAAGGTTGTGAGGAGAGGAACGACCTAATGATAGTGAGAAAAGACGCCAAGGAAACGACAACAGCTAAATGTAAAAACTCTTTCAGTCCTTTGATAGACGAATTGGACGTTACCATAGTTAGGGACAGTGCTTTTTGTGGTAAAAATTAAAATAGGATGAGAGTGTGTTTGCCATTAGAACACGACTAACTTAAATGTCTACTACGCAAACAGTTGGAGTATGAAAAATAAAATGGATGAAATTAGGGTGTAATAGCATTCACCGGAACATGGATAAACTTAGACTCACGTGAGTTACCTGCCGAATACCAAATTGCAGGTTACAAATTATTCCATACCGACAGGCACATTAGGAAAGGAGGCGGAGTAGCAATCTATGTCAGGGATAATCTGAAGTGTGAAATAAATAAGGAAATAAAAACTGAACTGATTACAGAAACAAATTGGATAGAATTATTCAATGGTAGAGAAAAATTAATCGCAGAAGTAATATATAGACCTCCTAATCTTGATAGAGTTAATGAACGACTTATTTGGGATGAAATACCCAGGGCTTCCATACATACCAAATAGATTGGACTGACTTTACAGGTAACTTAGAATCAGATGATTTTCTTGAAACAGTTCAGGACTGTTGCCTAAGTCAACATATAACCGACCCTCCCGGGGTAATAATATACTCGATTTAGTTACGTCAAACAGAGAAAACTTCATTAGTTATGTCAAGGTAGGGAACGAACTTGCCAACAGCGATCACAAAGAAATAAGATTTCAATTAAAATTTAATGGCAGTCGCAAGGAAAAATTCATTAAAGTCCCAGATTTCAGAAGGGCAAACTTTGATACGTTGAAAAGGCAGCTGAGAGAAGGAGTATCACATTTGGGGATGAATTACATAACCTCGCGTAAGGTGACCTCACACAATGTACCCACAGAGGCCGATTTCACTTTACCTGGAGATCCTGACAATGATATTCTCACAAAATATGACGCTTAAAGATGACCTGATCACGAGATCTGAGGTTGACGAGTTCTAAAACAATTTAAATAATGAGTTACTTATTGCACAAAGGCAGAACATACCATACATGAAATTCAGTTCAGACAACAATGACTCTAAATGGTTAATAATTATTTTGATAATATTATTGGACAAAGGAAGGCTATAGGTAGAAAAATAAATCGTGGTGAAGTTTACCTCGGAGATTATTATAAGGTATTGGCCAGTCGAGTTAAGACCGAGGTAAGAAAGGCAAAAAGGAATAATGAACTAAAGAGCGCAAGGGAGGCAAATTCAAACCAAAAGGGATTCGTTCAAATGTATCAAACTAAAACACGAGAAAAGATTGGACCAATACAGTCAGATACCGGCGAGCTAACTGATAACGACGGAGAAATGAGTAATAATATGAATAAATATTTTTAAACAGTTTTCACCACCGCATATTTAAACATGATACCCGAGGCACCGACTGTATACAGAGATAGTGACTAAATGGATTAAGCGAGATACTAGTGACTAGTAACGACGTTAGTAAGCAAATAGACAAGCTAAAGCCTAATAAGTCGGCAGGTCCCGATGAGCTATTTGCCAGTCACCGTGATACAGAATGGATGTAGAATCCTTGGAAAGAATTCAGAGGAGAATGACAAGACTAATCCCGGACATTAGGAACCTTGAGTACAAAGACAGGTTAAAGCATCTTAATTTGCACTCACTCGAGAGACGTAGAGGGAGGGGCGTCATGATAGAGGTGTATTAATGGAAGTCAGGGCTAAACAAAGGGGACATTACAAAGGTACTCAAACTATCCAACCAGGAGCGAACTCGTAACAATGGTTTTAAATTAGACAAATTTAGATTTAGGCGCGAAATAGGTAAACATTGGTTTGGAAATAGAGTAGTGGATGAGTGGGACAAGTTACCAAATATCACCATTAACTCGAATACGCTGGATAGTTTCAAACATAGGTTGGATGCTTATATGAGCAATTGGGGTTGGGTGTAAATGGGACTGCCCAGTATGGGCCAATAGGCCCGCTGCAGTTTCCTCCATTCTTATGTTCTTATGTAAGGAAGAGCATAGCAAATTTGTTTTACCTGTCCTTAAAAATGGGCGAAGTTTTAGAATCCTGGAGGATAGTGAATGTAATACCGATTTTCAAGAAGGGAGATAGATCACTATCCTCTAACTACCGTCCAATCAGCTTAGCATCAATTCTAGGCAAATTACTGGAAGCAATAATTAATTTCAAACTCTATTCGAAATCACCTGGAGAAGCACAAGTTGATCAATGAATCACACAACGTGGCTTCACAAGCGGCCGTTCATGTCTAACTAATCTATTAACATTATTTTCAGCTGTTTTCGAATTAGTGGACGAGGGGCACGACTATGATGTGGTATATCTTGACACAAAAGACTAATAAGAAAAGTGGAGGCTCGTGGCATTGGAGGAGATATTCTAAAATGGATTAGTGCATACGGGACAGGAAACAACGAGTGAGCATTAACGGCACTATATCCGATTGGAGTAACATTACTAGTGGAGTACCCCAAGGTTCAGTACTTGGACCATTATTTTTTTTTTATACATAAACGACATAGATATCGGTGTAGACAGCAGCATAAGTACACTCGCTGACACCACTAAATAGGGCGTATAATTAAATCTGACGAGTACTCCGCAAAACTACAGGAAGTTCTAAAAAAAATTTCGAATGGTCTGAAAAACGGCAGATGAAATTCATTGTGGACAAATGTAAAGTACTTAGTCTGGAAAATGTAAACAGAGAGACCAGATTCCAGATGAACAACGATGTTATAGAGAAATGCGAATGTGAGAAAGATTTAGGAGTAATGATAAGTAGGAATCTTAAGCTAAGTAAACAATGTGTATTTGTTCGAAACAAGGCTAATAAGGTACTTGGGTTCATACAAAGGAGTGTTAGTTACAAGACTAGAGAGGTTATTCTAAAACTATATCTTGCGCTTTTGAGACCTCACTTGGAATAAGCAGTTCAATTCTGGTCACCCTATTGCAGAATGGATATAGAATCAGAGGAAAGAATTCAGAGGAGAATGACAAGACTAATCCCGGGCATTAGAAACCTTGTGTTCAGAGACAGGTTAAAGCATCTTAATTTGCATTTCCTGGAGAGACGTTGAGTGAGGGGCTATATGATTGAGGTGTATAAATGGAAGTCAGGGTTAAGCAAAGGTGATTATTTTCCGTAGTTGTATTTATTGCCCAAGGCTTTGTTTTACTCGGACAGTACATTGCCTCCTGTCACACTGCCCGCAAGCACAGGAGGCAATGTGGTTGGACCTTTAGGTGACGATGATCCAACAGGAATGCCCGAAAATCGTTTATTGTGTCTGTCCATGATTGTTCAAGGGCAAGAGATGAAGTTAATGAGAATGGATGACCCAAGCATTTTCTCATCAAAAGATTAATTAAAGGCAGTAGAATGAACTATGGGTGTAGAGGTCGCTCATACCTCACTCTGGTAAAGAACCTGTTCATCACCTGTGAAGAATTTGCGTGTTTAGCGACGATCCACTTTCAACCTCCTCATTTCAGGTTAGAAGATGGGAACCTTATACCCATCCCAGGTATTTGAAAGTGGTTCATTAGAGTCCCCACAGCACGACAAGGTAACAAATTCGTGCACTAGATGGAGTTGTACATTGTGGGGACTTTAATATAATGGCTATTAATAAATTGGTTATACAATATACAGTAAAAAAGTATATGTTATTATTTGAAGTATTATAAGCTGGTAAGAAAGCCACCCACCCCACCAGCTCTTCACTCCAATGACGTTACGCCGGTAACTCCAGTAAAGGGTGAATGAAAAATAATTTACAGATTATTAACAATCAGACACTTAGGAATACATAAACTTTTTCTTACATATTATTCGGCACTCATACTTGATCGCATTGCTAAGTGGATGAATTTCCCAACATCGAAAAATGACACTGTACACACAGAGGCGTAGACAGTTAGCGTAAAACATAAGAATGGAGGAAACTGTCCATACTGGGCAGCCCCGTTTACACCCAACTCCTATCACTCATATATCCACCCAACCTATATTTGAAGCTATCCAGCGTTTTCGAGTTAATGGTGATGTTTGGTAACTTGTTCCCACTCATCCACAACTATATTTCCAAACCAATGTTTACCTATCTCGCGCCTAAATCTAAATTTATCTAATTTAAAAACATTGCTACGAGTTCGTTCCTGGCTGGATAGTTTGAGTACCTTTGTTATATCACCTTTGTTTAGCCCTGACTTCCGTGTATACACCTCGATCATATCGCCCTTCTCTCTACGTCTCTCGAAGGAGTGCAAATTAAGATGCTTAAACTTGTCTCTGTACTCCAAGTTCCTAATGCCTGGGATTAGTCTTGTCATTCTTCTCTGAATTCTTTCTAGATATTCTCTATTCATTCTGTAGTACGGCGACCAGAACTGAACTGCGTAATTCAAGTGAGGTCTCACTAGCGCAAGATATAGTTTTAGGATAACGTCGCTAGTATTGTAACTAACACGTCTTTGTATGAACCGAAGTACTTTGCTATTCTTGTTTCGAGCAAACACACATTCTTGCCTTGGTTTAAGATTCCTGCTTATCATTACTCCTAAATCTTTCTCACAGTCGGATTTCTCTATAACAATGCTGTTCATTTGATATCTGGTTTCTCTGTTAACATCTCCTAGACTAAGTACTGAAGGGTTTCGTGATATAATGTTGTCTAGCACTCAGGATGGATGGAAACTCTAAGGTGGTTTTCTTATATAATATAAGTTATATGGTAGACAGTCTGGTGCTGGAGATGCCGTGTGGTGAGGAGCTGCTCAGTAGACACGTTCGGTGAGTAGCGTGTTGAAGGAGGTAGATGTGCAGGAGCTTCGTTAGAGAAAATGTTGCCTGTTGCTGGCCTCCAGGTTGAATGAGAGCGGGACAGCGAGGAGCTTGCTTGGAGGAGGTGTTGCGTGTTCAGGAACTGAGAGCAGAATAAGAGAGCTGGTTGGTGAGGACGCTCAGAGAAGGACAGCTGGTGGGTCGCCATGCTCGCCGGCGGGAGCGAGGACCGCCAGGCATGAGGAGGAGAAGCGAGGGCCGGCAGGCAGCGGCGGAGGAGGAGGTGTTGCGTGTTTAGATACCGAGGCCAGAATGAATCTTGATGATGATGATAATGAAGTAAAGTGGCAAATGACTTTGCACTGGGAAAGGAGAGGAGAGAGAGAGAGAAGTAAAGCGTGGAAACGGGAAGAAGAGTGGGAGGGGTAGATAGCAGGTGGGCTGTCCACCTAGCGGAGACGAGTTGAAATGATTGGGTGGCGGCAGCGCGCAGCACAAGCCTGTCCGCTCAGGGAAGGAGGTTGAGGAGGGAGGAGGGAGGAGTTAAGCTAGCTAGATATTCATTATTGTAATGGGTGTTAATTTTTATTTGTCCGGTGGTAGTGTTATTTGTTTACCTCTTTGTGTAGAGTGGTTCTTGTTCTGCAATGTCAGCATGGAAGCTCTTAGGCCACCAGCTGTGTGTTTTAGTTGTTCCTTCTTCTTTTAACTTGGAGAATAATGGGTCCTCCATCTCTTCAAGTTTGGTCCATACTCTCTGTTCTTGTATTTTGGTGGTGTATGGCGGGAGTTGCCTTGATGCTCTACTGATAGCTTTGTTTTGTACTGCTTGAAGTTTAAGTTGACTGGATTTGCTGATCGTGTTGAGTGGTATTGGTGGATATTCTAGGTGTGGGCGGATAAGTGCTTTGTATAGGTGTAGTTGAATTTTGGTGTCCATTTTGCTGAATCGTCTTAGTTTTGTGAGTTGTGATTGGGCAGTCTGTTTGCGTTGTTTTACGTGTTTTGCTATGCCTGTTCTTGTTATTGTGAGTCCCAGAATTTTACCTTCGTTGGAGTATTGTATAGGTACGTTGTTGACTGTGATTGGTGTAGGGTTTTTTCTGGCAATATGTATTATCATTAGTTTCTGTGTATTGGTTTGAATTTTCCATTTTTTTTCATATTCGTTGATTTGCTCGATGGCGTGGGTTGTTATCCTTGCCATCATCTGTTTGCCCTTGCCTGGATGTCGGATGATTTGTGTGACGTCATCAGCATAAGCTACGTATTCTCCGTGTACAGGAGGTGGCATGTCCGCCGTATATATTGTGTAGAGTGTTGGCGAGAGGTTGCTTCCCTGTGGTACTCCGCTGTATAATTTGAAGCTTGGGCCTGTGTGGTTACCTATGATAATTTTGGCCTCTCTATCGTCGAGGAAGTTGCAAAGAAAGGAAGTAAAGTTGTTGGGAAGTTCTTGGGTGGTAATTTTGTATTTGAGTCCTAGGTGCCAGACCTTGTCGAATGCTTTAGCTACGTCCCTTAGTACTACGTTACATTGCTCGTTGTTGTGCATCGCGTTTGCTATGTTTTCGTAAATTAGGGCTAAGGCCGTATGGGTTCCTCTATGTTTTCTAAATCCGTGCTGTCTGGGGTTGTATTTCTCCTCAAATTCGAGGTGTGTTCTCAGTCGGCGGTTAATTATTTTTTCTAGGATTTTTCCCGGTATTTCTAGGAGAGAGATTGGTCTGTAGTTTGCTACTTGGATTGGGGATTTGCCTGGTTTTGATATAAGTCTGATGATTGCTGTTTTAAATTTTCTTGGGAAGTAGCCAGAGGCAAGTGCTGCATTAAAAATGTGACTGAGTTGGTGTATCATGTTGATTGGTAGATGCTGGAGTATGGGTTTGTTTATTTTACTGATGCCCGGGGCCTTGTTCTTGAAACTGATTATTGTTTTCTGAATATCCTCTGCGGTGATTGGTTGAATCAGTGTGGAAAGATCGTCCAAAGCGTTTGTGTCTATGCTGGGACTTGGTTGCCAGATGTGGGTTGTGTGTGTCATGTGATTGGTTACTTGTTGCTCGGTATTCATACAGAAGTTCAGGTTGTCTTCCTGGCTTATTTGAAAAATTTTGCTCCAGTATTTTCTGAATTCAGGTTCTTGTTCTTTGGGTTCAGTTAATTTGATTTGGTTGCTATTTAAAATGTAGTTTGACTCGTTACTTGAGATTCCCATTAGGTTTTTAATTTTTCGCCAGAATTTTTTCGGGTTGTGGTAAGTTGCTTCTGTGTCTGTTATTAATTTCTCCCAGTTATTCACGTATGCTTCTTTGGACATGTCTCTTAGTTGATCGTGCATGGTGTAATATTGTATTCTGTATTCTGGCGTCCATCCATGTTCTAGGATTAATTTGAATAAGTTACTAAACTGTGTCTGTAAAATTCTTGATTGATGTGTGTATTGGGGGTGTGGTAATGTGCGGTGAGTGGTCGTGGGTATGTGGTGTTCCATTGCTTGGATCACGTTTCCGTACCATGTCGCCAGTGTGCTGTCTATTTGGGAGGTGTGTTTGTTGTTTAGCCGGGTTATTTGGTGGTTGCTTAGCTCATTTTGGAATTCCTCCCAGTTGGATCGGCTGTAGCTGTATCTCGTCCTGGCAGGGATCTGAATTGGCGACGTGGAGAGTGTGGCTACGATAGGGAGATGGTCACTGGTGGTTATTGGGCCGGGTTCCATTTGCAGGTTAAGATGGTGATGCTGGTTTGTTAGTGCTATGTCTGGATGTCCGATTTGACCTGCTCTGATGTATGTTGGGAATTCCGGGCCGAGGTGTATTGCGTTGCCGTGACTCAGTAATGTGTTTAAAATCTTGCCCACGGCGTTGTTGTCCTGGTGTCCCAAGACGCGATGTCGAGCATTTAAATCACCCAAGAAATATGCTGGTATGTTTCTTCTCAGGAGTTTGAGCATGTCTGCTAGTGGAAATATGGGTCTTCTCGGAGGGAGGTAACAGGTGCCGATTATAATAGGTCCTGTTGGGCAGTTAATTTCGATCGCCAGAAAGTTTTCTTGAAATGAGTCGTGTATCTTGTGTTGTATGTTTCGTTTGATGGCTATGGCAATTCCATCATGTTGTGTGTCTTGATTGTTTTTTTGGTAGACTGTGTAGTTAAATAGTTTTATTTTTTCTGAGTTTTTCTTACCATGCGAATTGATGAGAATAATATCTGGGTCTATGTTACGGTATGTGTTGTATAATTCGCTTGCTCTTTGTGGGTTCCATGCTGAGACATTATGTTGGATTATTTTTAGCTTATTTATTATGAAGGCTGGTGTCTAGAGCTGGTTTGCGCCATATTTGCTGATCGGTGCTCCCCTGACAGCCTCCTGTCCAGGCCCAAGCGGATCTTTTTATATGTTGACTGATCAACTCTTTCTATTCTGTTGTGTCTTGTGAGGATTCTTCCTTTCTTGATTAGTGTTTCAATATGTGTGTCATCTAGGTTTTTGTCTGAGTATGTGTATTTGATCTTGCCTTGCCTTATTTCTGCCAATAGTCTTTCTGTTGAGACTATGGGAGGAGCTGTAGTGGAGTAAAATCGGATACCAGTTTCATGCCCTAGGTCTTTGTTCTCCGTAGCAGGTGGTGCCTTAGTTCCTGCTTGGTTCTTTTTTGGGGTGTTGTCTCTGGCGGCTTGTTCTGTTATTGTGGTGGTTTCATCTTCGCTTGAGTCTTCCATTGATTCTTCCTCGCTTGCTGGCTCGGGTTGTATGCCTGAGGTAGTCTGTTCTTGTGTTGATGGTTCGTGAGTTGATGGTTCGTGAGTTGTTGGTATTTGAATTTCAGTGCTCTCTGATTTGTAAATGAAGTTGAAGATTTCAGAAGAAGGCACATCATTTGGGAATTCCATATCTGGCAGGTTGTTGGCGGCGAACATGTCTTTTGCTGCCTTGGCGAAAGTTCCAGGTCTGGCTATATTCATGATGTGGGCGTGGATTATGGATGTCATTATTTTTACGGAAAGATTATTTCCAAGCTGAAGCACAATAGGTTGGTTTGCGGGGGGTGGTGTGGCGACTTTTTCGAGGATCTTTGTCGTTTCTCTGGTTAGTTTGGTTACAGCTGAGAATGTCTTGTTTTGCTGTTCCTGTGTCTTCTCCCTCTCCTTCTCCTTCTTTTGATTGACTATCGCTTTTCGTATGGGGCAGCGAGTGGCCAGTGTTCTGTGATCACCTTCGCAGTTTAGGCATTTGGGGTTATCTTTGTTTTTGCACTCTCTGAAGGAGTGCCCCTTATTCCCGCATTCTGAGCAGTACTTGGTGTCCTTGTTAGGGCAGTCTGTAGCCATGTGTGAATGTTGGTAACAATTCCAGCATGGAGTTATGGGGAAGAATTCCTCCTGCTCCACCTGGCTGCTGCTGACGTGGTAGTAGGAGAGACACAGTCCCTCCTGGATTGCTTTTTGGGCCATGGCTATTTCAGTGAACCGTATTTTCAGCATGGATGGCAGTCTGGGCAGCTTGACAACTTCCTCCACCTTGGCCCAGTCATTTTTGTCTTCTATATCAGATGCCAATTCCTGTTCGCTAGATTCTTCAGTGATTGCTTTATCTAATTTTTTGATCACGATTGACTTCCTCGCTCGGAGTTGAGGAGGGATTGCAACTTCGAATTTCGCGGACTTCAGTTTCCTTGTGCTGTCGTTCGAAAGGAGTTGGTCAACATCATTTTCAGTCAGGCACAGGGCAATGAAGAAGTCCTTGGTCGTGATAAGGTTGGAAATTTTGATCAGTAGTGTTGTAGTAAGGAGTCTTGCGAATTCATTTTTTCTTCCGTCAGTCACGCCCCCTTCATGGGAGCGTATCCGTATACGGTGTGCCCTCATTCTAGAGGGTGTGTGGTGGACATGCCACCCTTGCGTGAATTCAGACTTGAAACCTACCTATTCCAGGACAGAGTTTGTTACAAGAATTACAACACTCCCCACCGCCACTTGTTGGTCGAGTGGTCGTAGAGTGGTTCCCGCAACACTGTCCCGAAAGCCCCGTCAGGGGATCCTACTTCCCTCGTGTTACTGAATGCTCACTTATAGGCGTGAGCTAGTGTACCTTAATGGGGGGGGGGGGGGATAAGGATTCAGGATTGCGACCCCCTTCCCAGGTGGAACACGCCCGATCACGGTTTCCTAGGAAGGCTCGGCGGAGGGGAGGGGAGTTCTGCTCCTACCCCCTTTCGCGTTCACAATCTCCTACAGTGGAGGTGAACAGTTACAGGGGGGACCCAAGGACGAATACACCTCTAGGGTGCAGGTCCCCAGGCCAGAGCGAAAAAGAAGGAAGATCAAGGAGAAATAGCCAATGGTGCAAGTGCACCAGTGGGATCGCGGCCCAAGTCCGCTGCAGAAAAACCGTTACAGATCTCCCAGTCAGGGCCACCTCTGATCAGGAGTCACCCCTGATCAGTAGGGAGGCACAGAAAGGGCGTTGTCTGGAACGAGCTTCCCTGTTGTATGAAGTAATGGCAATGAGGTTGATGATTGAGTGCAGTTTGTCAGTGGTAAGAGATAGGCTGGCTGGCTTTGCAGTGAGGGGTCTAGAGAGACGTCCGTTCACAACGAAGGCTGGCTGGCGAGTGAGTTGTTGAATGAATCTTAATGGAGACAGAGCTTATATACACAGCAGCCGGAAGTAAACCCGCCGGTTTCTCGACTCCGTTGCTAGGGAAGACGTGGCTGGTTGCTAGGATACTGTGGCATCTGGTGACGCCCCCCCCCCCCCCTCCCCGTGGGCCGCTCGTTTGGTTGCTAGGATACTGTCGCATTGGAATGCGGCTACGCAGTTGTAGAGGAGACGTCCACTACAGTATCATATCGAGTTGTGTTTCAGGATATTTATTTCGTAATTTTCATGGGTAGTCTTAGCTTATGTGAGAGTTCTTTTACATTATATGTATTTAAATATCTTTAGCTGTCTACTGTATATTGTCTGGATATGGATATCGATTTCATAACATTATTTTTTTTTTAAGTACTGTACACTTTTCCCCCAAAAATCTCTGCGCCTTAACGGTGTTATACAATATGACATACCGGACCAAGAATCCTTACAAACGTACAGGTTTTATATGTTTTCCTGTTTAATTATCTGTATTAACTATATAATTGATATACAGAATACGTCGTAATGGTTATAATGCATCGCACAATCAGAAGTAACAACCTAACCAAATGAACATAGAATCAGTCAGTGATCGTTGCGAAGGCCGTTAGACCCAGGGGTGCAGAGCATTTTTTGTTTGACTGTACACCAGGGTGCGTATTTATTTGTATTATTACTATACATTTCAAGCCAACTCTCCCCCTCATCTGATAAAGAGCGTCAGAGAAAGGTTTGACTCGCTCCTGAGTGAGGCAGAACATTTGATGTTTATGGTAATAAGCCGTAAGCTTATTAGCATATTTAAGTAATGGTCCTGCATTAATGTTCATGCTTTTAATGTGACTGTGTGATACTGTCAGCTAAGTACCCCCCTCCCCCCTCTCTCTCCCTCTCTTTATGACCACCTCCCTATCTCTCTCTTTGACCACCTGCTTATCTCTCTATCTATCTATCTATCTTTTATTTGCATCAGTTTAACCATTTTTTTACCTCTTTTCATCTCTCTATCCCTCGTTTCTCTTTCATTCTCCCCCTTTCTCTCTCTCTCTCCTCTTTCTTTACCACCAGTAACACACTTCTCAATTTAACTTGTCCTGTTCCTCAGTCACATCACTGCCTCTAGGGGCGACACTTCCTACAATAACTTGGGCCTTGAGCGAAACACTCCGCTACTCTTGCTCGTCTCTATCACTTCACCAGGTTAAGATGGCTTCACTTACACGCGCTAAGAACAATTTCATTCATTGGATATCACGATTTTTTTAATTAGTTCATAAGAACTACTGGCGAAGGAGTCGTATTACCAAAGTGGTCATGGATTTGAATTATTATTGGTTTTACCCTCGAGGTATTGATGGCGTCAAGATTGAGCTGAGACTCGTTTTTGCTTTTTAATTAATCTCTCTCTCTCTCTCTCTCTCGCCTAATATTATACTATTTTGTGAGGGCGAGGAATCTGAGTGGGACGGGAAGTCATTATCTGGCCAGCCTGAGAAAAAGGTTAAACACACCTCGACTTTAATAACTCAAAGCAATACGGGATAGAGTACCGAATATCAACAAAAACGAGAACCTCTCTGCCTGAGCAACTGTTCATACACTGTGAGTTGTTTGGAATCATTCTGATATGTTGTGAGTCAATCTGACTCGTTTTGAGTCACCGAGTCGTTGTGATTCACTCTGAATCTGTTTGTACCTGTGGGATGTTAGTTAGTAGACTTTAATAGCTGATAATATGATTTACTATGAATCCTGATGCCAATGTGCGTCACTATGAGTCCTGATGTCAGTGTGCGTCACTATGAGTCCTGATGTCAACGTACGTCACTATGAGTCCTGATATTAATGTGCGTCACTAGAGTCCTGATATCCATATGAGTCACTATGAGTCCTGATGTCCGTGTGAGTCAGTATGAGTCCTCCTGGTTCTGTAGGTCATTAAAACTACTCTATGAGGTCATTTTGAGCGTCAGTGAGCTTTTGAGCTGTCAGACCCAGTTCGTAATACCTGGCTACCCGGTGATACAAGACTGCTAAGTTTTTCCTAGCCAGACGCTCAGAATCTCATTATGACATAATCGGCCAATCAGCGCGTCCGATGGGAGCGCAGTTGCCAATTAGCTGTTAAATTATTACTATTAGGTATCTAAGTTTCTCTTCTTAGTAGTACTACTGTTTGGGTTATAAAAAACTGTAATTGAATAACGGCAGCAAGATTGCTTTTGATATTATCCCTTTCCATCTATTTTTTCCTTTCTTTTTTTACCGAGTTTCATTAGATTATTTTGTTAACGTGTGTTGTCATCTTCACCTCCATACTACTTCTGTCAGTAGGGATATTATTATTAATGTTATTATTATTATTATCATTATTATTATTATTGCTATTATCTTTATTATTGCTATTATTTATTATTATTATTATTATTAACATCATTGTGTTTCGGCGGGTTTCTTGCATATTTGCAATCTTTATATTATTAGTTCCTTACTGTATCGAATTTGTCTTATTTGTAGATTATTTTGTGTAAATCATTGTGTTAAGATTTGTATTAACTATAGCTTTACCTGTTTAATATTATTGTGAAGGCCTGGGACTTAGGGATATAAATCCCTTACCAGACTAATTAGTATCTTAATAAAGGAATGTCAAGGACCATGGTTTTCTGAGAAATAACAAACAACCGTTTGAGATTGACATCTCTTTACCATAAAAAATATAACACAAAACTCTGACACCACTCAACGAACATCAAGTAACAATTACGGGAGTCAAACAATTAATGCAGTAAACAGTTAATGGAGTCAGATAATTAAGGGAAGCAAACAATTAAAGGAAGCAAACAATTAATGGGAGTCAGTAATTAAAGGAATCAAACAATAGAATCAAACAATGAAGAGATATTTCCTACGACAGTGGCCCTGGGGAAGGTTCCAGAACACAGTGATCCACTCTCAGGGGGAAGCGACCGTTCAACCTCACTCGAGAGACAGCGGCCGATATCTTCATACAGCAGACGAAACACTGGGGGCGCCGACGGTGGAGAAGAGCAGCGGTAGTGGTTGATGTCCACAGAATTGACAGTCGACAGGTGAAGGTCTGGGAAAACAGCCCACGAGTCCAGGACCTATGATTAGATCACAGCCAGAATTTGACGAACAGCAACAGCGGGGTAGCTAGATAGTGACACTGGTAGCAGCGAACCTCCTCACCTCCGTCCAACCCCTCCAAGTGGGGGTCGCGCCAGCAAACGAGAGAGTTAGCAGCGTTAACGAGCAGGAAGATCGTTTCCGCCCTTACAATTATGTGTATAATTTTAATATGCCAAGGATCTTTTTATGTTAATAGGATATTACTTTAATATAAGAACATAATAAAATAAGGAGTCTGCAATAGGCCAGTTGGCCTATTGCAGACTCCTGTCGAGAGTTACTATCACTCTCTATCATCCATGAATCTATCTTGCCTCCTTTTAAAACTTTCCAGCGTTCCAGCACTTACTACAAAGTTGCTAAGCTTGTTCCACTCGTCCACCACCCTATTTGTAAACCAATTCCTTCCTATCTCCCTCCTAAACCTAAACTTATCCAACTTAAATCCGTTGCTACGAGTCCTATCCTGCTCGGATATTATAAGAACTTTATCTATATCTTCTTTATTGATTCCTTTCACCGACTTAAATACTTCTATCATATCTACCCGCACTCTTCGTCTTGCTAGGGAATGCAAGTTTAGTTTTTTTATCCATCTTGATATGGAAGGTTTCTAAGTCCCGGAATAATTTTCGTCATTCTTCGCTGCACCGATTCCAGTGAATTTATATCCATTCTACAATAAGGGCACCAGAACTGAACCGCATAATCGAGGTGCGGCCTGACTAGCACAAGATATAGTTGCAATATGACCTTTACACTTTTATTATTTACACTTCTAGATATAAAACCTAATACTCTGTTTGCCTTATTTCGAACATTAACGCACTGTTTTCTAGGCCGTAGGTCCGGGCATACAAGAACCCCTAAGTCTCTTTCACAAGTCGATTTCTCTAGGTTGATGTTGTTAAGGCTGTATACATTGACAGTATGTGTTCTTCCAATACTAAGTACGCTGCACGTGCTGGTGTTAAATTTCATTTGTCATTTCTGACAACTTCTGCAGTTTATTTAAATACTCCTGTAGTGCATTTGCATCCTGCCATGAATTAATCTGCCACCCTATTTTGGTGTCATCCGCAAACTTGCTTATGTCACTGCTGATCCCAGTATCTAGATCGTTTATGTAGATTATGAACAAGAGTGGGCCCAGTACTGACCCCTGGGGAACCCCACTGGTTACACAGCCCCACTGAGATTTAACACCATCTACTGACCCTCTGCGTTCTATCGGTGAGCCATGATTTTATCCAATTTAAAACTTTCCCCTCGATACCAGGAGCCTTAACTTTTCTCAGAAGCCTCTGATGTGGTACTCTGTCAAATGCTTTGCTGAAGTCTAAGTAAATAACATCGTAATTTTCGTCATTATCTACTACCTCGAAGACTTTCCTAAAACACGTCAGCAGAATTGTTAGACAAGATTTTCCCTTTGTAAATCCATGTTGAGAGTCGTAGATTAATTTGTTTTCTCTCAATGTGATCGGATGCTATTTGCTATAATTGATTCAAGAAATTTCACCACTACTGACGTCAAACTAATCGGCCGGTAATTTGACGCTGATGCTCTGTCTCCCTTTTTGAATAAGGGTACAACATTTGCCTGTTTCCACAAGTCTGGCACAACTCCCGTGACTAATGATTTTGTAAATAAATTTACGAAGGGTCCGCTAATCTGTTCCTTACACTCTTTCAAAACTCGAGGGAAAATTTCATCCGGCCTTGGAGATTTTGTCTTCTTTAATTTATTTATCTTCTTAAGAACATCCTCTTTTCTGATAGTGATACTCTTTAATTTCTCTTCTTCATTTCCCCTAAATATCAGTTCCACCTCTGGCATTTCCTCGTGTATTTCTTTTGTGAAAACTGATAAGAAGTAGTTTTTTAATGCTCTGATTATTTTCTCACCATCATCGGTCACCTCCCCTCTCTCTGACTTTAAAAGCCCCACTTTGTCCTTGACCTTTGTCCTATATACCTGAAAAAATTCTTTGAGATTCACCTTGGATTCTCTTGTTATCCTGATTTCGTAGTCCCTCTTTGCCTTCCTTACATTTTTCTTAACATTCCTAGATAGTTCATTATAGCTATTTCTGAGCTGCTCCTCCCCTCCCTTTAATTTCATATAAATTCCTTTCTTTATTCCTATGTCATGTTTAAGTTTTTTGTTCATCCACCTTGGCTCATTCTTATTTGACCTAACTTTTCTGTATGGTATATTTTGTTCCTGTGCTTTACGTAGTATACTAGTGAATATATTATAGTCATGATCAATTGTTGTGTCGCCGGTGACCTGACTGTTCCCAGGCAACCTCACCTAGGTACCTTCTTAACCCCTCATAATCAGCCATCGAAAGTCTGGGACTCTGACCATATTGTCATTGTTTTTCTTTTCCCAATTTCGGGTGAACTTGATTTCTCTGTGTTCACTGTTCCCTAGTTCTTCCCCTATTGTGATATCTCCGATAATATTTTCTTTATTTGTTAATACTAGGTCTAATATATTGTCACCTCTAATACGTTCTGTAATTAGTTGTTTTAAAAAATTGTCCTGTAGTGCGTCTAGGAAGTCTTCAGATTCATATACACCTATAATGTTCTCCCAGCCAATATTTCTAAAGTTGAAATCCCACATAATGCACAAGTTGTTGTATTTTGCTGCCCTACCCATTTCCTACCATATGGGCTGAGCTGCTTCTTTCCCAAGACTTGAGGGCCTGTAAATCATTCCCATAATTAGTTTTTTCTCTTCCTTCCGAAATTTCTACCCATACAGACTCGATTCCTTTTTCACCCCTTATTGAATTATTAATACGACATTTTATATATATATATATATATATATATATATATATATATATATATATATATATTATATATATATGTATATGTATATATATATATATATATATATATATATATGTATATGTATATATATATATATATGTATATATATATATATAATATATATATATATATATATATATATATATATATATATATATATATATATATATATATCTTGATAAAATCACACGGGAAAATGGAAACAACGTGTGATTTTATCAAGATTTATCTTATCCACGTTTTCATTGTGGATTTTCATAATATATATATATATATATATATATATATATATATATATATATATATATATGTATATATATATATATATATATATATATATATATATGCGTGTGTGTGTGTGTGTGGACCCGTTAGAGGTAAACAGTATAAAAATATGAGCGTCATATGTTTAGGTTAGGGTAGGTTAATTTTGGTTAGATGAGGTCAGTTCACGTCAAGTTACGTTAGTTATTAATTTTCAGCTAAAATTTGTGAAAGTTTAATTATTTTTTTTACAGTGAAATTAACAGAACTTACTTTACCTTAACCTATAGTCTGTACTCGTAATTTGCAAATGAGGACTAAGGTCATTTTGTAGCAAGGAAGCTGATTGGCTGGTTGATGGACACGTGAAGGGTCTCTCTGCAGTTCTTTAGTATTTAAACAATCTTAAGGTAATATCTGTATGTATATTATGTATGCTGGATTATATATCATGTATGTATATTATGTATGTGCTCCATTTATGTATTATTTATTCAGCCTAGCTAGCAGCGTGTGGCAATGTTATTACCATATCCCACACGCTTAATTAATGTGCCTGGCGACGTATGGAAGCTGCTAATGTATCACTTGCCATACGTCGTCTATAGCAGTTGACCGGGAGCCTAGTCAAGAGAGAGTGCTGCTCTCCTTTGTGTACATACTCTTATCCAGTAAACCGAACCTACAAAACTATACAGGTGTTTGTGTTCTCTCCTGTATATAGAACTTATTATTCAGAACCTAACATGGCGCAGTGCGTAGTCTTACTGGATAATTACGAGTGATAGTGCAAAGTTTGTAGAAAGCCGGCTAGGGTCCCCTCCCGTCTTGGGTCAAGCCTTGGGTCAACTCCCGCGCGCGTCACCTCTCCTCGAAGAATTTAGCAACTTTGAGCAGTGTCAGTGATTTTCTGTGAAGTGTTTAGTGCATTGTGTGTTCGTGCCATTCATGTGTGACCTTGTTCTAAAGGATTCCCAAGGTATACGGCACGTTCTGGGCATTTGTAAGGAGTAAAGTTCAGTGCACCCGTCTCTGACCGCGTCCTGAGGGTAACTAGACTGACTGGGAGTCGCCGCGCCTCTCCCTCCTCCCCCTCACAGCGCCGCCTCCACCCCCCCCCTCACAGCTGGGGCGAGACGCTCTACCCGCCCAGGACACACACTCACTCGCACACGTACACGCACTAACACTCGCTGACCGCGCGGCTTCTTATATATATTTTATATATATAACCTACTTATCTGTGTATTTAATTAATTTTTTGTCTGAAATCTTGTTGATACGACGGGCTGACCGGTCAACACTGATTTAAGACATAGTACACAGAGGAAGTAGTTATGTCTCACGCCTTACGTAGCCGTGGACCCAGCGTCTGGATGACTCAGGCGGGTGATAGCCCCGCAGAGATTGATGACCAGGCCGGCCACGACGCTCCAGCCCCCACATCGCGCAGTCCCTCACCTCAATATTCAGCGTTGTCTCCAGAGATAATTGCTTTACTGAAGTTTATGAGAGATGAGAAACGCGAGGATGAAGCCCACAGACGTTTGGCGGATGAGCACAGAAGGCAAGCAGAGGCAGAACGAGACAACCAACGGAGATTGGAAGACAGTGAACGGTTTGAAGCCTTGATATCTCGCCTCACTGTTAACCAAGCCCCTGGCTCTAACACTGCCTCGGTACTGACTGGTTCAGATACCTCATCCATGCTTCCTTCACACCCCCCAGCCCCACCTAAAGCAGCAGCTCAAACGCCGCCCATCTTGAAGCCTGATGAGACTTTCCAGACTTTTCGTGAATGGCGGCGACGGTGGACTGACTACTCTACAATGGTGGATCTCCAGAGTTTGTCACAGCCTAAACAACTCATCCAGCTGCGCATGTGCCTGTCCTTGGAAATTCAGCGTGTCTTGGAACATACGTTGCAGGTACCCCCAACCTCTTTGCTGTCTGTAGAGGAGGTACTGGACGTTCTACAACGGCACATCAAAGGACAGCAGAATGAAGCTCTGCGCAGGAGGGAATTGTTTAGCTGCAGACAGATGGAGGGTGAGTCTTTTGATGCCTTTTACGTGCGTCTTAAGAGAGCCTCGGAAGAGGTAGATATATGTCCAGGCCACCACCAGCAGTGCGAGGAGACCCAGTTGAAGCAGGTGATCCTGATGGGTGTTAAGGACGAGGAACTTGTCCAACGCCTCACCTCCCTCGACTCTTCCTCTTCTCTTAAGGATGTGTTGACGATATGTCGCTCCTATGAGGCTGCCAGGTGTGCCACCTCTGCCATCCGTGCTCCCCCTACAGCTGTACGCGCTGTGTCCCGGTACAAGAAGGACAAGAAGTCCGTTCCTACGCCTTCGCCCACCACGTCCACGCCCGGTTTATTTTGCAACAACTGTGGTAAGCAGCACGGAACACAGGTGTGTCCAGCTGCTCAGTCTACCTGCAACAGTTGTGACCGTAAGGGCCACTGGTCACTCACAGTACGGTGCCCAGCCAAACGCGTCCAGTGCAATGTGTGTGGTCGTCTGGGCCACTATGACAAGTGTTGCCCTTCCAACATACCCAAGGGACCGCGTCGGCGGAAGCTTCAGCCCCCCTCCACCAGAGAGGGCCGCCCACAGTCTTCCAATCAGAGGTACGACGACTCTTGACAACGCTCGAGCCACATTAGGAATGTGTGCTCCCCCCAGCGTCCCAGGACCAAAGTCCCCCAGTACATCAGCGTCATCGTGACCTACGGCGGTGTGTCATCCCGCCTTCAGATGTTGCCCGACACCGGCGCTGATGCTACAGTCATCGGTCCCCAGCATTTGCAATGCTTGGGGCTCTCTCCAAGTGATCTAGGACCGCCCCCCAAGGATCTCCGCTTTATGGCAGATGGTTCACAGATGACCCCGGCCCTGGGTTCACTCCAAGCACAAGTCACCTTTGGCAACAGGTCGTGTCAAGCCTGGATTGATGTGCATAACGGTGTCCAGACTCCTTTGCTGTCCTACAGACATTGTCAGGAGTTGGCCATCATCTCCCAGGACTTCCCCAAACCTATTCTTGAGGTAAAACACGCCAACAGGGTGCAAAAAGGGAGCAGCAACGACCCTGCTGCCGCCCTACCCCTGCCTCTTGCCAGTGACACCTCTCCTTCGGATGCTCGGAAGTACTTCCTGAAGGAATTCAGCGACGTTCTGGTGACCAAGTCCGCTCTGGAATCCAAGCCTCTCAAGAAGATGGCAGGCCCCCCCATGAGGATCCACCTGAGGGACGACGCGAAGCCATTCGCTATTTACACCCCTCGACTGGTTCCCCTGGCCTTCCGCGAGGCGGTCAAAAACGAGCTGGACTCCATGGTCGCCCAAGAAATTATTGTACCAACCGGCGATGACCCGTCTCCATGGTGTCACCCGATGGTTGTCGTCGCAAAACCTAAAGGTGGTGTTCGGATCACCACTGACCTTTCCAAGCTCAACAACCAGGTGTCTCGTCCTGCGCACCCTTCTCCCACGCCCTTTGCAGCCATACGCAGCGTGAACCCGAAGGCGCGCTTCTTCACGACGATGGACGCCCTGTGTGGATACTGGCAGATAGAGCTTGCCGAGGAAGACCGACCACTCACAACGTTCATCACCCCGCATGGACGTTACAGTTATTGCCGTGGCCCCATGGGATTCGCCGCTACAGGAGACGCTTTCTGTCTTCGAGGTGATATGGCTCTACAAGGTCTGGCAAACTGCGTGAAAGTGGTCGACGACATACTCGTGTACGACGAGGATTATATGGATCACCTCTGCCGTATCTACGAGGTACTCAACAGGTGCCGGAAGCACGGCATTACCCTAAATGCCGACAAGTTTGTTCTGGCCAGCTCTTCAGTTGACTTTTGTGGGTACACCCTCTCAGGGAATGGTATCGCAGCTGACCCGGAAAAGGTCCGCGCCATTACGGATTTTCCCACCCCTGCTAACCTGACCGACTTGAGGTCCTTCATCGGTCTCGTCAACCAGTTAGCAGAGTTTTCGTCGGACATCTCCGCAGCTGCTCAACCACTTCGCCCCCTGATGAGCCCCAAGAGGACATTCCTGTGGACCCCCGACCACGACAAGGCCTTCCAGCAAGTGAAACAGGCCCTGTCTCGTCCACCTGTCCTCGCCACGTTTGACCCAGCCTTGCCGACAGTTCTGCAGACAGATGCCTCACGCTTGTATGGCGTGGGATACGCCCTACTGCAGGATCATGGTGGAGGGCAGTTCCGGCTCGTCCAGTGTGGCTCGCGTTTCCTCTCTGACACTGAGACGCGCTATGCCACTATTGAGTTGGAGCTGTTGGCTGCGGTTTGGGCGATGTCCAAGTGCAGGTTTTACCTCATAGGCCTGCAATACTTTCACCTAGTGACCGACCATCGCCCGCTTGTCCCGATCCTCAACCACTACACGCTAGACGCCGTTGAGAACCCTCGCCTCCAGCGTCTGAAAGAGAAACTCTCGGCGTACATCTTCACTGCAGTGTGGCGTGCTGGTAAGGAGCTCTGCATCCCTGATGCCTTATCCCGCTCCCCTGTCAGCCGCCCTACTCCAGAAGACCATGTACTCGACGCCGACCTCGCTCTTTCCGTCAGGACTGTGGTCACTCTCCATGCCGTCCAATCCCTTCGTTCGGACCTGTCACCAGATGACGACAAGGCAATGGAGGACCTTCGAACAGCGGCCCGAGATGACCCTTCCTATGTCCGACTCGTCGAGTGTGTGAGGAATGGATTTCCTAGCAACCGCTACGATCTTCACAACACCCTGCTCCCGTATTGGAAACTCCGCGATGAACTCTACTGCGACGGAGACCTTGTTCTGTACGGAGCACGTGTAGTTGTCCCTGCTGCATCACGTCCCCACGCCTTGGCCCGCCTTCACGACAGTCACCGTGGAGCTGAGGCCACCAAACGACGTGCACGACAGACTGTGTTCTGGCCCGGCATCAACTCCGACATCTCCAATGTTGTCCGTGCGTGTGAGCCCTGCCAAGTATTACAACCCAGCCAGCAGCAGGAACCCTTTATGAGTGACGACAACCCCACCCGCCCCTTTGAGTCTGTGTCGGCCGACTTTTTCTGTGTGTCAGGAAAGTCCTTCCTCGTTATCGTCGACCGTCTCTCTGGTTGGCCGGTTGTCATCAAGTGCGGTAATGACACGACGTCTGCCGCCACCATCAACAAGTTCCGCCACTACTTCCGTGACGTGGGCGTTCCTGTACGCCTGCGAACCGACGGAGGGCCTCAGTTCACAAGCCGGGACTTTGCTGTGTTCCTCGACCGATGGGGAGTCCGGCATGTGTTGTCATCGCCCCATTACCCGCAGTCCAACGGCCACGCTGAGGCTGCTGTCAAATCCCTGAAGCACCTCATCCTTAAGGTGGCCCCTTCTGGGAACATTGACTGCGAGGCCTTCGACAGGGGTCTTCTTGAACTCCGCAACACACCTAACTACACCGTTCTTGTGTCCCTGCTCACCCTCAATCCTTCTCCAAGGAGTGGCAGGCCAAGACAGAGGATTGTGATCGCCGAGCCGCCGAACGTGTTCAGGACGTCGTCGCCCGCTACAATGACCACGCCCGTTCTCTCCCCAGGTTGAGTGTCGGCACCCAAGTCCGTGTTCAGGACCCGACCTCCCTACGTTGGGACAAAGTAGGCGTAGTCATGGGTCTCGGCAGGTCACGGGACTACCAGGTGCGGTTACCCAGTGGTCGTGTGTGGTGGAGGAACCGCCGTTTTCTCCGACCCGTAACAATGCCTTCTGCTGGCCCCGCCACCAGTGTTGAGTCCCATACCCTTCCCAGTGATGAAGTCCCTCGACGCTCAGAACGGATCCAAAAGAAAAGGTCCGCTCAAGACTTTGCTATGAGCGTATAGGGGGGAGGGAGGTGTATGTATATTATGTATGCTGGATTATATATCATGTATGTATATTATGTATGTGCTCCATTTATGTATTATTTATTCAGCCTAGCTAGCAGCGTGTGGCAATGTTATTACCATATCCCACACGCTTAATTAATGTGCCTGGCGACGTATGGAAGCTGCTAATGTATCACTTGCCATACGTCGCCTATAGCAGTTGACCGGGAGCCTAGTCAAGAGAGAGTGCTGCTCTCTTTTGTGTACATACTCTTATCCAGTAAACCGAACCTACAAAACTATACAGGTGTTTGTGTTCTCTCCTGTATATAGAACTTATTATTCAGAACCTAACAATATCAAATAAACATTATGGTGAAATGGCTTTACAAAAACTGATTAAAAGATTAGTGGAAAAGGGTGAAGAATATGGGTTAAGAGTTAATGTGTTTTAGGACGAAAGTAATGGTTGTTTCACATTGGAAATAAATCCTAAAAAATATATGGTAGGCAACAGGGAACTTAATCAAGTGGAAAATGGATCTTATTAGAAATTTGGACTGTGTTATAATTTGTTGAAAAGTTTGTCACTAGTACAGTTTTTTATGCGGATTCTAAGTATGCAACTTACTTTTTGCGGAAATAAGTATTTAACATTTCATTGGCGTTTGTTTGCAGGAACAGTCTCTGTTCTTGACCTAACCTAACTTAATAAACAAACCGGTACTCATCGCCAAATGTTGGATGGGTACCTGTGCGAGTTAATGTGGCGCCAGCGTCACAAAAGGCAACATTTGTACGAGCTTATGTTAAACATGATTGGCCAGTACTTCTGATTCATAGACCGGTAAGTCACAAATAAAACATTTCCGCAAAACATGAGTTTCATATTTAAAATCAGCACGAAAAACTGTATCTTTAATGCAAGTTTAAAAAATTTGGAACCAAATCCAAATTTTTAATAAGACCCTGGAAAATTTTGTGTATTTGGGAAGTAACATAGCTGTGATGGTAGATGTGTGAAAGAAATTATAACAAGAATAGGTCAAGCAAAAAGACCTAATAAAAAGGGACATTAACTTCAATTTGAGAAAGGAGCTGCTGAAAGGACTATTGTATGGGTCAGAAGCGTGGACAGCAGACACAAGAAAGAAGTTAGAGGCCTTTGAAATGTGGTGTTATCAGCGAATGTTAACTTAATTTACACTGACAGGAAAGAATTATGAATTACTAAGATTAGAAAAACTTAATCAGTCTAACATCAATAGTAGGCAAATTACTGGAAGCAATCATTTCAAACTCTATTCGAAATCACCTGGAGAAGCACCGATTGATCAATGATTCCCAGCATGGCTTCACAAGCGGACGTTCTTGACTAACTAATCTATTAACATTCTTTTCATCAGTTTTCGAATCGGTGGACGAGGGGCACAATTATGATGTGGTCTATCTCGACTTTAGCAAAGCCTTCGACAGAGTCCCTCACGAAAGACTAATTAGAAAGGCAGAAGCTCATGGCATCAAAGGTAACATCCTTAAATGGATTAGGGCGTGGTTAAAAGGACAGGAAACAGCGAGTGAGCATTAACGGCACTAAGTCCCATTGGAGCAACGTCACAAGTGGAGTTCCCCAAGGCTCAGTACTTGGACCATTATTATTTATTATATGCATAAACGACATAGATATCTGCATAGACAGCAACATAAGTAAATTTGCTGATGACACTAAAATAGGACGTGTTATTAAATCTGACGAGGACTCAGCAAAACTACAGGAAGATCTAAACAAATTTTTCGAATGGTCTGAAAAATGGCAGATGAAATTCAACAAGGACAAATGTAAAGTACTCAGTATAGGAGATGTAAACAGGGAAACCAGATACCAGATGAACAACGATGCCATAGAGAAATCCGACTGCGAGAGAGATTTAGGAGTAATGATAAGTAGGAACCTTAAGCCACGTAAACAATGTGTTTTTGCTCGTAACAAGGCTAATAAAGTACTTGGGTTCATACAAAGGAGTGTTAGTTACAAGACTAGCGAGGTCATCCTAAAACTGTGTCTTGCTCTTGTGGGACCACACCTGGATTACGCAGTTCAGTTCTGGTCACCGTATTACAGAATGGATATAGAATCCTTGGAAAGAATTCAGAGGAGAATGACAAGACTAATCCCGGGCATTAGGAACCTTGAGTATAGAGACAGGTTAAAGCATCTTAATTTGCACTCCCTCGAGAGACGTAGAGCGAGGGGCGACCTGATAGAGGTGTACAAGTGGAAGGCAGGGCTAAACAAAGAGGACATTACAAAGGTACTCAAACTATCCAACCAGGAGCGAACTCGTAACAATGGTTTTAAATTAGACAAATTTAGATTTAGGCGGGAAATAGGTAAACACTGGTTTGGAAACAGAGTGGTGGATGAATGGAACAAGTTACCAAATATCATCATTAACTCGAATATGCTGAATAGCTTCAAACATAGGTTGGATGCTTACATGAGCAATAGGGGTTGGGTGTAAACGGGACTGCCCAGTATGGGCCAATAGGCCCGCTGCAGTGTCCTCCATTCTTATGTTTGAAATTTTGTAAAATAAGGAAAATTAGATACTTTGGTGATATAATTAGGGATAAAGAAAAAATAGCAGAAATACTAATGAGGAAAGTTGGGGGTAGGGGGACCAGGGGAAGGCATAGATTGAGATGAATGAATGAATTTATAAACTGGGTCCCCAGAGAGATACAAAACCTTTGAGGATTAGTATAAATATACCTAGAACGTTTGAATGAAGAACTGTAGTCGCTAACCTCCAGATATGACTACGGTACTCTGATTGATTGATTCATATTATCATCTTTTATGGGATGGCACAGATTCTCAGTTGATCTTTGATAATTATTTCCGCACTTGGGGAAGCCAAAATTAGCGTATGTAACACGCTGGCAATATAAATATCACAAGGTTACACGATCATGATGAAAAGGTTCAGCAACATAAGAGTCCATTTCGGTCATCTAGCAGTCCTCTGACGTGCCAGCAAAGGCAAAAGATGTCAGGTATTTCCAATAAGTCTATTTATTAAACGTCAGAATTTCCCGACGTTTTGTCAAGAACCCCCAAGATTAATAGAATGATATAATTTAAAACGAACTCCTGAGCGCTCGCACTGGTGAAAGCGAGCTGTCTATCTCTCATAATTAAACATCATATGAAATAATGTTTAATTGTTGTTGTATTATATTGCAGTGTCCTGTACTAACTTTGTAACGCTTTAAGACCTTCGTTGTTGAAGCGCTGGAATAACATTTTAGCAACAGATGTTATCATCTCGCAGTAGAAATTTTCCTTGACATCTGATATAATCATCGCAAATTGTAAATGTTTATTTTCATTAATATATAATTAACCCTTTCGCTTCGGTGACGCCATATTTAATATTGTATTTTACTAACTTCAGATGATTTCATTCAGCAGAGAGGGACCCCTTACACAAGTGGTAAGGGGAAGTTTTTTTTTAAATTTAGATTCCTAATTATTAGTAAGTCATGACGATGGCGTGGAAGAAGAGAAAAAGAAACATGTATTAAGAACAGCAAGATAGTAGGAGAGGTATTACCAATAAAAAACATAACTCCTTTGGTGAATATTAAGTAAAATCTCTTGGATGTAATTAAATTTCATAATTAATTTTAGAGAATTAAAAAGGTTTCAAGTTGGCCAAATGACCACATGTGTCCTTATAAATACACCGCGAAAGGCAAAGAAATGGGGGAGGTAGGTCGGTGGTCGGAACGGTTAGCATAAATCCAGCTAATATTCGTGTTTACCCACCACCAAGAGGGCCTACACTTGACGTAACGGTTATGAAATGGGATGTGTTTATTGTCAGAAAGAATAAAAGCATGAAATTGTCGAATGGAGTTTAATGGATTCATTTAAGGGGAGGGAATCTTGTAAGGTCTTCGAGGCGTCAACTGAATACTGACTGGTGACCATAAACACTTTAAAATCCCTCATTCCTTGTGATATCACGCAGTGTGGTAGCCCGATAAGGCGTGAATCTTGCTGAAATTTGTAATACGGTTTTGTTCTTTTTGTGATATTTATGTTACCAGTGCTTTTAACATGATATTTTTTTATTTCTCAAGTTCGAAAATTAATTATCAGAGATTAACACAGAAAATTAATTTTCCTTAAAATTGCAGAGTATTTGTAAGATAAATGAAATACTAAAGCTTGGTTGAATCATAGTATACAGATAAGGAGAGGTGGCACCATTCATAGAGCTCTGTAGTAATCGAGAAAAACATGTGAACTTTGTTGGTTTTCTTATGGTATGAAACGCTGCATTGAGCCAGCGATACTGAATAAAAAAATAAAATTAATCACTTAGCGATTCGTTCAGTGTGCTTGTTTACTGAGTTATGGACCCTTCACTTGGCTCAGCCCAGTTGGTTATCTTGTCAACTGTGAAGTCGAATTTTTATTAATGCCTTAGTATTTTTGTCTTTTTTATTGTGCTAATTCATGAATTTTACACTCTTAAATATTTTATACTTTACTGACAATGCTGTCTTGATTTTCCATTGTCAGAAAAATCATCACACATTTGATGGTTTTCATTATACATATTGTGTATTTGTAAAGCACATTATATATTTTTTAAATTATATTTTATATTTCATATTTATGCACAAAAAAGACAATTTATTTCGTTTCTTTCCGTACATTTTGCATCAGAAAAACGATCTCATTACATTTCTTATGTACTGTATGCTGGAAACTAGAGGACCAAAGGGGCGGGGGGTGAAATAAAAATGAAGTTGCCAATTAGGATTTCACCGAGCCGATTTGGTGTTACATCTCCTACATACCTTTGGGTTGAATGACCCTTCCTGTCAGCCAGCCAATCAGTTGTGTTGCTACAAACCGCTCCAGGTTCATGTGCAAAGTTCGAGTGTACAGACTAGAACATAATGTAGCCTAATCAAACTGAACCTAACCAAACCTAATACACACACACACACACACACACACACACACACACACGCACGCACGCACGCACACACACACACACACACACACACACACACACACACACAGACAGCATATATGTTACAGGGAATTTGTGTGACAAGTGATTTCACGTAATCCCTAAAATTCATAGGATTTCAGGAAATCCCTGGTTTGAAGGGCCAGGGATTTCACGTAATTACATATGAACTTACTTGGGAATTCATGAAAGCACTGGTTACACAAATTCCCTGTAATTTATACATTTAATGTGCATCGGTAATATTCTTCATTATTATTGTTTTCTTGATATTTTTATTATTATTATTATTATTATTATTATTATTATTATTATTATTATTATTATTATTATTATTTTTGCAGTATTTTAAGTATTATTGACATTAACATTATTGCTACTGTTATTACTCCTACTGTTGTTCATATACTGGTTATCACTGTTCATTCTTCCCATCTCCTTCACCTCATCATTACCTACACATATCTTCTTAATTTCCTTTTTATATCATCTTTTATTTTTCTTTACTATCTTTATACCTCTTTCTCTTATTCTCATCAAGGTAGGTAGTGTCCGGTTCATCGGCTAATTTACATTTTAATTATAACTACCGTCTCCCTCCCTCCCTCCCTCCTTCTTTCTCATCTTCTACGCCTCGCCCTCTCTCTCTCTCTCTCTCTCTCTCTCTCTCTCTCTCTCTCTCTCTCTCTCTCTCTCTCTCACACACACATCCAGACCCCTAAAAAGGAATGAATATCCATCACACACACACACACACACACACACACACACACACACACACACACACACACACCTAGAAAAAGTGCAAAAGAGGGCATGCAAGATTATTCTCTCCCCCTCCTACTCCACATATCAAGAAGCGCTCAACACACTGACCCTTTCGACTCTCACTGACCATCACCACGACCTCATCTGCAAATTTGGTAAGAAGCTTCTACACCATCCCCGACACCGGCTCCTACTACCACCTGAGATCCCTTGTCCGAGAATTGCTGTGCGACACCACAACCGCGTCCAGCCCATACGTGCACGAACTGATCGCTATAAGAACAGCCCAGTCCCAACCATTGTAAAAATTATCAATAACTTGTAATGCTGTAACACTGTCACTATGTTGAAATGAACTGTAGTCTGAGCTTTTCCCCATCTAAGTTATTATATGTCTTATTTGTATCACTTATGTTACTTGTATATTATTTGTAATTCGTAACCCATTCCCCCAATATGTAACTGTATATTTTCAGCCTTCTGGCTTCCAAGCTCTTTCAATAAACCGTTAATTATTATTATTATTATTATTATTACACACACACACACACACAAAATTATAACCAAGGAAATTTTTAAAATAAGTTAATTAAAATAACAAATATTCATATGACTTGTAAACAACGCTTTCCTTACTTATAAACACGCGCGTGAGTACTTTTAACTGCATCCTTATTATAGAGTTTATTATAGTATTATAGTATTTAAATTATGGAAATTTTAAGTGGGAGGTTGTTGAGGTTAACACATCCTGGCATTTTCTGGTTTTATTAATATTACACACTGTGTACACCGACAAGATCGGAGAGAATATTATGTGAATCCTTGGAGGCTACCCGAAGTTGAGTGGTACACTTGAGTGGTTGTGAGCCAACTGTCTCACCCCGGGTTGCTCTGGCTGTGAGGTAGATGTTATCAACCCGGTAGCAACCCTGTGTGTATACAGCTTGTATACATTGACCTTATTATGGATTGACCCTTTAAAGACGTTACTAGGTCAGGCCTCACTTGCTGTGCTAAGTATTGTGACCCTGGTTCAGCCCTGTGAGGAAATGAAGAAACAAACATTTCATGACAATCCTCTTACGTCTATGAATATATATATTCTATAAATGTGTATCTTGTGGTGCAATTTTGTATAACACTAGGGTGCTATTACAAGCTTGAGTACTTGTAAATACGTGCTTAAATACTTTGAAACACGTGCTTGGGTACTTGTAAACACGTGTTTCAGTACTTGTAAACACGTGCTTGAGTAATTGTAAACACGTGTTTGAAAACTTGTAAACACGTGTTTGAGTACTTTTAAGCACATTCTTGATTACATATAAACACACACTTGTGTAATTGTAAACATATGATATAGTGAGTACTGGTAAACACGTGCTTGAGTACTTGTAAACAGGTGCTTGAGTACTTGTAAACATGTATTCGAGTACTTGTAAATACGTGTTTGAGTACTTGTAAACACTTGGTTGAGTACTTGTAATCACTTATTAAGGACTTGTAAGCACGTGCTTGAGTACTTTTAAACACATGCGTGAGTAATTGCAAACACGTACTTGAATACTTATAAACACCAGCTTGGATACGTGTAAACACGTGCTCTAGTACTTGTCAACACGTGCTTGAGTGCCAATTAACATGGGCTTGAATACTTGTAAACACATGCTGGAATACTTGTAAACACGTGCTCGAGTACTTGTAAACACGTGTTTGAGGACTTGTAAATACACGCTTCAATAATTGTAACCACGTGGTTGATTACTTAAAAACATGTGCTTCAATAATTGTTAACACGTGTTTGATTACTTGTAATTACTTATTGAGGACTTGTAAGCATGTGCTTGAGTACTTTTCAACACATGCTTGAGTACTTGTAAACACTTGCTTGAGTATTTGCAAACATGGGCTTGGATACGTGTAAACATGTGTTTAAATAGTTGTGAACAGCAGCTAGAGTGATTACTTTTCAACACGTGTTACAATATTGTAAATACTTGCTTGAGTACCTATTAACATGTGCTTGAGTACTTGTAAATACTTGATTGAGTACTTGCAAATGCATGATAAAGTACTTGTAAACACGTGTTTGAGTAATTGAAAAAACGTACTTCAGTAGTTGTATACACATGTTTAAGTACTTGTAAACGTGTGCTTCAGTAATTGTAAACACGTGTTTGAATACTTTTAAACACGTGCTTGAGTGCTTGTAATCACGTGTTTGAGTATTTGTAAACACGCCCTTGATAGATTATAAACACGTGTTAGAGGACTTGTAAACACGTGTTAGAGTACTTGTAAACACGGCTTGGGTGCCTGTAAACACGTATTTGAGTACTTTTAAACACTGATTTGAGTACTTGTAAACACATGCTTGAGTGAGTACTTGTAATCACGTGCTTGAGTACTTGTAAACACGTATTTGAGCACTTGTAAAAAGTGTTTAAGTACTCATAAACACGCAATTGTGTAATTGTAAACATATGCTTGAGTGAGTACTTGTAAACACGTGCTTGAGTAATTGTAAACAAGTGTTTGAATACTTGTAAACATGTATTTCAGTACTTGTAAACGCGTGCTTGAGTACTATT
>CAUDMG010001327.1:1080000-1237500 GCA_958450375.1 Homarus gammarus
TACCTCTATATTACAGCCCATGGACCAAGAGTTAATCTGTAATGTAAAAGCTGCATGCTCTACTAAAAAATTCAAGCTCCTGAACGACTACACCAATACCAGGGAAGAGTTGCGTAACCTGAGTGACACCACCACCGATAGCAAGAGCGAAGATGACGAGGATCAACAGTTGGCAGAGCAACAAGTACTTTTCAAACAATTCTGGAGAATATTCAACATCAAGAAAGCTGTGGACTTCTTGGTGGAGGCATGGGATCAGCTGTCTGTAGCAACTGTTCGTCAGGCATGGAGACATGTGTTGCAAGACATTCCGTCTGTTAGGCAGAGTCAATCTGTGACTGGTGAGGTTCAGACTGTTGTAGTAGCAGTGGACCTTGCCAGAGAAACTGCGCAGAGTGTTGCAGCTGCAGGCTTCTGCGAGACCACCAATGACGACATCCTGGAGGTGATAAGGGATCCTGATGTGACTACCGACGAGATGGTAGATGATGATGACGTCAGTGAAGAGGCAGGTGGTGCGTCATCCCAAGAAGAACACCGCTTATCCAATAGTAATGTTAGGGGTGCCATCGAGTGTATCGAGAAAGTCAAGTTCCTCCTTTCCGACGTCCCTGACGCAAACAGGTATGAAATCTTCACTACCCAGCTGTTGCAGACTATGGAGCCCTACTTCAAGGTTTATCACGACAACATAAACACCACTGACAAGTATGGATGACAGTGATGGTGACTCACCTGAGGGCCAGTAGCCTGCCCTCTGCCTCGGAAGCAGCCTCCATCCCCGTATGCCGACCCATCTCTTCTACTAACGTAAGTGTTACACCTAACTTTTAGTTTTCCTAACCTAACCTTTATTTTTCCTAACTTAACCTTTATTTTTCCTAACCTAACCTCTTCTATATTAATTGTATGTGCATACCATCATAAAGGTAAGATAAAATTTTTACTACAACATAGTTGTGTGTCGTCAAAAAGTGGAGTTTGGGGGTCGGCCCGGTCTCTATTTCAATTAATCCCATATGTTATGTTGTTCACTTTACACGTTGCTCACTTTCCGCGCTACCCTGTGGGTTGTATTAACCGCGTAAAGTGAGGGTTGACTGTGTGTGTGTGTGTGTGTGTGTGTGCGCGTGTGTGTGTCGTGCGTGCGTGTTTTGAACCCATGCTTTACACAGTTTCAATTTACGCGTTTCTACATTTACGTGGTACGCTGCCAGAACCGGAATTCCCACTTTACGCGGTGCACCTTCTCATATACGCGGGTGAAGTATAATTTTTTTATTTAGCTCATAAAATTCATACAATTTATCCGGCCAGAGTATAATTTACATTGCTGGAATTCTTACAATTTGATGATCATTTTGAATATAAGCATCATAGATTTTGCATTAAACATACAAATTTTAGATCTAATGCAAGTATTTTGTTTACTCAGAGCAAATATGTTATCTTTTGTGCAAAATATATGAAGTGTATATTCAAAATATTCCTGGTCTTGCAAGGAATCCAGCAATGTCAATTATATTATCCTAACTTTAGTCTGGGGTGTTATTTATTACTAAAAATGTAAATATACTGTTATAACCCAATCATTTCTCTGGTAGGGATGGAAGGTGGGGGTGAGGGGTAGGGAGGGAGGGAGGGAGGGACCCAGGGAGCAGGTGGGAAGAGGAGGGGAGGTGGGGTATTTTGATTGACAGATAGTATTTCAGTAAGTATATTTTGTTTATTAACTGAAGATATTTGTTTTCGCTCATAAAATTCATACAAATTACCCGGCCAGATTATAATTTACATTGCTGGAATTCTTACAATTTCATGATCATTTTGAATATAAACATCATAGATTTTGCATTTGACATACAAATTTTAGATCTACTTTAAGTATTTTGTTTACTCTGAGTAAATATGTTATCTTTTGTGCAAAATATATGACATTTATATTCAAAATATTCCTGGTCTTACAAGGAATCCAGCAATGTCTATTATATTATGATGGGGGAGGGAGTTGAGTCCATTATTTGAATGGACATTAACTTGGCGACTGTATTTCTCTATTTCTCTTAAGTATTAATTGTGTGCATGTATCATCATAAAATTAAGATGTTATTTTTATTAGAACATAGGTATTGTGTCGGAAAAAGTGGAGTTTGGGGGTCAGCCGGTCTCTATTTCATTTATTCACATATGTTATGTTGTTCACTTTACGCTGGCCTCCGTGGGTTCAATTGACCGCGTAAAGTGAGGGTTCACGGCGCCATCAGCTCGATGAACAGGCTTTGTGTGAAATATAACAGAGTCTAGAACTGCTTTTAGTGTCCTTGTGGCCTAGCCGGTAAGCGCTCCCTAGTCACACCCAGTAGGTCGAGGGTTCGATTCCTTGCTGGTGAGGTCGTTGATTATATATATATATATATATATATATATATATACATATATATATATATATATATATACATATATATATATATATACATATACATATATATATATATATATATATATATATATATATATATATATATATATACACACACACACACACAGTATTAACCGCTTTACGCGGTGCGATTCTCATTTACGCGGTACCTCGCCAGAACCTGACTTTCACTTCCACAGTGCATCTACTCATATATGCGGGAGAAGTATAATTTTTTATTTAGCCCATGAAATTCATACAAATTACCCGGCCAGAATATAATTTACATTGCTGGAATTCTTACAATATGATGATTCTTTTGAATATAAACATCATGGATTTTGCATTAGACATACAAATTTTAGATCTAATGTAATAATTTAGTTTACACAAAGCAAGTAGTTTATCGTTTGTGCAAAATATATGAAGTTTACATTCAAAATATTCCCTGACCTGCAAGGAATCCAGAAATGTCAATTATATTATCATACTTCAGTCTGAGTTATTATTTATTTCTAAAAATGTAAATATACTATTTTCTCCCAAACATTTCTCTGGTAGGGAGGGAAGGTGGGGGGTGGGAGGTAGGGAGGGAGGGAGGGACCGACCCAGCTAGGGCGGAGGTGGGGTATTTTGATTGACAGACAGTGTCGTGAAGAATTTTTTTTTTTTTTATTTACTGAAGATATTTGTTTTAGCTCATAAAATTCATACAAATTACTAGACCAGAATATAATTTACATTGCTGGAATTCTTACAATATGATGATCATTTTGAATATAAACATCATGGATTTTGCATTAGACATACAAATTTTAGATCTAATGTAATAATTTGGTTTACACAAAGCAAGTGTTTTATCTTTTGTGCAAAATATATGAAGTTTACATTCAAAATATTCCCTGACCTGCAAGGAATCCAGAAATGTCAATTATATTATGCTAACTTTAGTCTGAGTTATTATTTATTACTAAACGTTAAAATCTAGTGTTCTCACCCAATCGTTTCTCAGAGAGGTAGGAGCTAGTGAGCTGGGAAGAGGGGGGGGGGGGGGATTTGAGTCCATTATTTGAATGGACATAAACCTGGCAACTGTATTTCTCTTAAATATTAATTGTGTGAGCATACCATCATAAAATTTAGATGTTATTTTTACTGCAACATAGGTATTGTGTCGGAAAAAGTGGAGTTTGGGGGTCGGGCCAGTCTCTATTGGAATTAATCCCATATGTTCTGTTGTTCACTTTACGCGGTTTTCAATTGACCGCGTAAATCGGGGTACTACTGCATATATATATATTCTACAATGAAATACAGTACGGTACAGTAAAAGTAATAAATAATTAGGAATGGATGCAGTGTGACTGAGCACTTACCTTTAATGTAGTCAGCTGAATGCACACGGGGCCCCCATAATTTTCTATTTACAGGTATACATGGAGACTATATTAATTGGATGAAGCAGTGGAGGAGACAGGGCTGGGTGGGTCATCAATGTCTCTTTCTTCAGACAGGTTTATGTACAGTGGAAACTTGCTGGTTGAAGGTATTGGATCATCTTGAGGGAGTGAAGAGGCAGCACTGCTGGGGCACGAGGAGACAGCACTGGGGGACTTCTTAAAATAGATGTCCAATTTAGACTGCACAGTTTGCTTTTCCTTTTCATTATAAATTTCTCTGTAGCAAGCAAGTGCATCTTGGACCATTCTGTCATCTTTGGCAAAATACTCATAATTTTGATCCATTCCATCAAACATTTGCATCACTTTATTAATTGTAGCATATGCCTCTGCCATTTGCTTCACTAAAAATTTTTTGGGGGGTGCAGGTCCTTCTTCTACATTTAGACTCGCTTCTTTCTCTGCATCTTTGTGAGCTTCCAGTTCGATGAGATCTTCGTTACTTAGCTCTTCTGCTACACTTACAACCAACTGTTCAACATCTTCATTATCAATATCTAACTGAAGCTGTTTACCTAACTCCACTATCTTGTTACTAATCTCCGAAATAACTTCATTTTCATTAATTCCTCTAAAACTGTTCACATATGTTTTCAGGACTTTCTTCCATATTCCATTCATGCAATGTTTTGTAACCTTGTCCCATGCTGCACTAATGTTCTTTATACGTGACAAAACGTTGTACTCCTTCCAAAACTCTCTGAGCGTTTTCTCACCTTCAGTAGCAGCAACAGCCTGAGCGAAGGTCGTATGTAAATAATACGCTTTAAAGGCAGCAATAGCACCTTGATCCATGGGTTGGATGACAGAGGTAGTGTTTGGTGGAATGTACACTACCTTAACATCAGAGTGTATTTTCTTCTCAGGTGTGGTGGGTGTCCCGGAGCATTATGCAAAATCAGCAAAATCTTGAATGGAATCCATTGTTGCAGACAATACTCCTTGGCTCGAGGAATGAAACAATTCATGAACCAATCCTCAAACAGTACAATGGTCATCCAGGCTTTCTTGTTACTGCAATAAAACACTGGCAGTGGGTGCTTGCTGACATGTTTAAAAGCCTTGGGGTTCTCTGAATGAGAGATCATGAAGGGCTTGATCTTGAAACCAGCAACATTCCTTCCCAACAGAAGTGTAATTCTGTCCTTGGATGCCTTGAATCCTGGCATTGTTTTCGCCTCTTTGTGGATGTATGTCCACTCAGGCATGCGCTTCCACAATAATCCAGTCTCATCCTCTTTGAATATTTGCTCAGGCAAATAATTTCCTTCCACAATCACATGATCTAACTCCTCCTTAAAAGCTACGGCAGCACCAACATCAGCACTAGCTACCTCTCCACTCACCTTAACGTGATGTAAACTGTAGCGTTCCTTAAATCTGTTAAACCACCCATGACTTGCTGTGAAGGTTTGGTCGCACTCATCTCCTGCCTGCTCCTTCAGGCTTCGGAACAGGCTTCTTGCTTTAGCCTGTAAGGTTAGAAGGCTTAAGGGTACACGCTTCTGTATTTGGTCTTCTATCCATATCACCAATAACACTGGTCAACAAAGTTTTTGTTGCATTGCTATAAACACTTGATTCTACCTAATTTGGGTGTGCTGATCTCATATCTGAAGTTAGTTTCTTTCTGTAAGCTCTAGTTTTTTTGCAATCAAGGTATTTTGAAATTTCAAAATTTCGTCTTCGTCTTATTGACCTCGTCGTCTATCTTGAAAAATATGTCATTAAACTGTCATTAAATTAGCTGGGTAATAAACAATAAAATATTACATATTCTAAATTTATTCAACAACACAATTTGAAACATGTTCCATCTAAAACAAAGGTTGAAATTTGTATAAAACTCATTGTTAGGTAAGAAATTTGTTACTATGAGGAGACAAAGCCCAATCACATTTTAGCCAGGTAGGAATTTGCGCTTGAAGCTCTTGCGTTTGTGAAATGTCTCAGGGCACTCTCGTTTAATGCTCCAGCAGTAGTCTGCCATCATATGTTTGTCCCATCTCCCTTGGTAGCGGTCTTCCATGGTCTTGAGATCCTGATGAAACCGCTCGCCTTGCTCGTCACTTACTGCCCCTAGGTTCTCAGGGAATCTATCAAGATGACTATATAGGAAATGGAGTTTGACACTCATATTGCATCCAAGGTCATGAAAGGCTGACAACATGGTTGCTACAAGGGTTTCATAGTTGTCAGCCTTTTTATTACCAAGAAAGTTTTCCATTACCGCCACAAATGAAAGCCATGCACCCCTTTCCTTGTCGTCCATCTTTCTGACAAAGTCTTGATCACGTACAAGTGCACGAATTTGTGGTCCATCAAACACACCTGCCTTTATCTTCTCAAATGACAAAGCAGGGTGAGCAGAGACTATGTGTTGGAAGCATTCACCATCAGTATTTAATGCTCTGACAAACTGTTTCATCAGGCCCAGCTTGATATGGAGAGGAGGAAATATGATCTTTTCTCGACTGACGATTGGATCATTGACAATGTTTGGCATACCAGCTTCCAGAGTCTCACGTAAGGGCCACTCCTTCAGGTTCCAATGCCTGTCTCTAGCTCGGCTGTCCCACATGCAAAGAAAGCAGGGATACTTTGTAAATCCTCTTTGTTGGCCAAGAAGGAAGTTCACCATTTTGAGGTCAACACAAATTGTCCAGTTGTGCTCATGGTATTTTAGCAGGTGAATCACAGTTTTAATGTCATTATACTCCTCTCGTAAGCACACAGAATGACCCACTGGAACAGCTGCATAGACATTACCATTATGTAGTAGCACACACTTCAGGCTACGCTTACAACTATCTAGAAATAATCGCCAGTCATTTGGACTATACAATGGAATCCCTAATTCCTGGAGAAGACCCGGGATATTATGACAGTAAACAAACTTATTCTCCTCTGTAAAGAATGGCACAAAATCCTGTTCCCGCTTTCTGAAGTCTGAAACTTTTGTGGTCTGGTTCAGTAGAGCCTTTTCTTGCAACCTAGAAGCTAGAACTTCTGCTGCATTTTTGGAGAGACCCAAATCACGCACAAGGTCATTCAGCTCTGGCTGACTAAACTTCTGAGGGGTTGATGACTCTGGTGTACCATCAGAAGAATCGTCGGAATCTGCAAGTATTTCTTGAGTTTCATGTTCACTCTCTTGGTCTTTGTCGCTTCCCTCCTCTTCAGCTGGAGACAACCCATTAAAAACTGGAACTGGTAGCTCATCAAAGTGCAAAGTAGGTCGAATTGCTGAAGGGATACTAGGATACGATATTTTATGTCTGTTTTTCTTGCCAACACCCTTCGTATTGATCAGACAAAAATAGCAGTCAGTTGTGTGGTCCTTCGGTTCTCGCCAGGTCATGGGAATTCCGAACGGTAAGCCCTTACGTTTTCCTTTTGTCCAGTCACGCAGCATTTCTTCGCAGTTATGACACACAGCATGTGGAGCCCATTTTTTGTCTTGGTCGCCAAGAGTAAGTCCGAAGTACGCTTTATAGCCGCGCCTCACAAACGATGTTATATTGCGCCTCTGACGAATAAGCGTGAAGTATCCACAAATATAACAGAAGGCATCAGGTTTGTTCACACATTGATTTCTCTTTGTAGCCATGACCAAATCTGAAAGAAAAAACAGACAAAATTATATCTCCCTATTGATACCATAATCGTGTAATTAATTAATTTGACCGCAAACGGCTAGAATGTAAAACCTCAAAATGCATGAAAACTGGAGCATGCAGAACAAAACTGGTTTCAAATATGAAATCAGCAGATCAAAAATGGTAAGAAACAGTAAAGAAATCTCATGCAACTGGGAATTATAAAAAATTGTTGTCCTGTGTAATTTTTCCATATTGTGAATAGGACCTTGTCTTTTCTTCGTAATTATAGTTCCCTTTATAGGTGCTGTTCCTTTCACTATATCATGAATATGTTCCTTGTCCTTCAGAATAGTGGATATGGTCGAGTGCGAGAAACCTAGGTCGCGTGAGATTGTTGCTACAGTTTTTCCATTCTCATATTGCATTATTATCTTCATTTTCATCTCAAAAGTAATTGCCTGTCTCCTTTTCTTCTGAGCACCTCCAGCACTCTCACTTGTACGCTTTCCAGTCATTATGAAGTCAATTAAATACGATAATAACGTAAGTACACAGCGCGATCAGTATAGGATAAGATAGCCAAACACCAACTAAGCACTCTACTGAGTGGGAGCTGTACCCACGCGGTGACCCAAGCCACGCTCTCATCCAGGACGGAAACATTTTGGTATAGAAAATGAGTGCGTCATTTGAAAATTTTTTTGGTCCGACTGCGCAGTCGTATGTGCGTACGGTCAGAGCAGGTCGTAAGTGCAGATGGACGTAGGTCGAGTCAGTCGTAAGTTGGGGAGTACTTGTATATATAATATTTACTTAATAAGTAATATAATTTGCATTGCTGGAATTCTTATAAGATAGTGATTAATTTGAATGTAAACATGCCATAGTTTACACTAGACAAAAATTTTAGTAATCACTTTGTACATTATTCTGATTACATGTACAGTTGAGCTTTGCCCTTAGGACAGTGTATGCATGTAAATGAGTTTCAATAAATGAATGAAGTTACATATGTCGAGCCAAAAATAATAGTTGAAAAACTTTATGTAGACAGAGCTTGGATGGCTAAATTTTAGAATGACCAATAATTTTGATATTGTATAAAAAAATGCACAAATATTAAAGAGCACAATTTTCTTGATATTTACTCCATTGGAAACGAATGTAAACATAGAAGAGATTACTGAATTGGCTTACAAAAATCACATTTTGTTTTGAACATCAGCTGATAAGCTGAGGAGGCACTCAGCCAATTCAGTGATCTCTTCTATGTTTACATTCAAATTAATCACTATCTTATAAGAATTCCAGCAATGCAAATTAAATTCACCCTGGTTACTTCTATAAAAGCAAAAAAAAAAAAAACTCAATCTAAAGGACAAAATTAACAATTAAATACTTCACACCACAGGCACCAACTGTCAAACATGTCACTGTCACCCCTCCCTCCCTCCATCCCTCCCTACCCCCCACCTTCCTGAGAAATGTTTGGGGATTTTCACTGGGCTTACTGTTTTAATCATACAGTATTACCCCGCTTTCCACGGTTTCACTTTCCGCGATTTCTCATTTACGCGGTACCTTGCCAGAACCAGACTTTCACTTTCCGCGGTGCATCTACTCATATACGCGGTGAAGTATAATTTTTTTTTTTTTTTTTTTATTTAGCTCATAAAATTCATACAAATTACCCGGCTAGAATATAATTTACATTACTGGAATTTTTACAATATGATGATCATTTTGAATATAAACAAAATGGATTTTGCATTAGACATACAAATTTTAGATCTAAAGTAATAATTTGGTTTACACAAAGCAAATATTTTATATTTTGTGCAAAATATATGAAGTTTACATTCAAAATATTCCCTGGCCTGCAAGGAATCCAGAAATGTCAATTATATTATCCTAACTTTAGTCTGAGGTATTATTTATTACTAAACGTTAAAATCTAGTGTTCTCACCCAAACATTAATCAGAGAGGTAGGAGCCAGTGAACTGGGAAGAGGGGGGGGGGGGGGGATTTGAGTCCATTATTTGAATGGACATTAACCTGGCGACTGTATTTCTCTTAAATATTAATTGTGTGAGCATACCATCATAAAATTTAGATGTTATTTTTACTACAACATAGGTATTGTGTCGGAAAAAGTGGAGTTTGGGGGTCGGGCCAGTCTCTATTGGAATTAATCCCATATGTTCTGTTGTTCACTTTACGCGGTTTTCACTTAACGAGGTACCTTGTGGGTTCAATTGACCGCGTAAATCGGGGTACTACTGTATATAATTATCTCAGACTAAAGTTAGGAGAATATAATTTGTATTGCTGGAATCCTTGCAAGACAGCGAATAATTTGAATATAAACGTCATATTTTTTTGCAGAAGAGATCAAAAATTTTGCTCTCTGTAATAAAATTCTTAAATTAGACCTAAAATTTGTATGTCTAATGCAAGCTACAGCATATTTATATTCAAATTAATCACTATCATTTAAAGAATCCAGCAATGTTAATTATATTCTCCCATGTCAGTTTAGTGACATTTTATAAGAGAAAAACTTAGTCACTCTTGAGGACAGATAAAAAAATAAGCACTAGACCTTGGCATCAACAGTCAAACATATCACCTCACTTTTCACCCCCCCCCCCCCCCCCCCATCTTCCCAGCCAGTAAACAGACCATCTCGCATCCCATAATTTTAGCTGTGTTGATTTATGAGTGTTTGTTTTAACATAATACTACAAAAAACAATGTTTTGTTTATTGTAGGAGATGGGCTGAGGTGCATCTGGGTAGACTGTCAGTCTTTTTAATACTTTGTGTTTCTCTCAAGTACCAAACTAAATTATTCCATTGACACAACACTTCGATTTAGTGCAAATTCAGTTTAAAGTGACCTCTCTTGGAACGTATCTCGCGTTATATCGACATTCTACTGTAGTGAATTATTGTTTATGATTGTCACACTGGTGACTCCTATAACAATAAGAGATATTAAATGAAATAACTTATTAAATTATCACAGTTATGAGTCATATTGATTATGTTTGGGAGAAAATTTAACCTCCCTTGTATTATTATGATGATACAATGTGACTCATGGTGTTCCTCGTAGTTTAGATGAGTGATGTGCAACTGGAGGATGAAGGACAGTTGTCTAAACAGCTAGATGATGGAGGAGACCATGAAACTGTCCCTGGGGAACTAGTGTTGAGTGAGGAGCTACAAGGAAATGTCCATCAGTAGAGGATGTGAATTCAGTAGTAGTAGTTTCACCCAGGACCCAAGGGGACCATACTACATGTAATTATCAAGGACGTAGAGCCACTTGGATTACCAAGTTAGATCCTCATTTGGCTTGCACAATTCATAGCAGCTGTGTCTCAGACAATCTGTTTTCACCATTGGATTGTGCAGTTTGTTTGGATCAAATTTTTAAAATTAATCAAGCTGCAGGAGATAAGAAAGAATTATTGAAGATCCAAATTAAAAATAGATGGAATAAGGCCTTGAAGAGTAAATTTCTAAATGTAAAACACTGGAAAGATCCCAAATTGGCAGAAAGTTTAGAATTATAGGTGATAGGTAAGAGACTTAATCCCCGCTTAGACCAACCTGCTTCTGCTAAGAAAAGTAGGTTATTGGATATTCTAGATGCTGAGGCAGTAGGAAGATTACAAGAACCTCTACCTAGTCAGCCCGATTTTAGTGGATTCCAGGATCAGGATGAGGAGGCTGGCTCTAATCATATTGTTCAGTTAGAGCAGGGAGAACCTGTTGAGACTGACTTCATCCTGTCCCCATTTTGGCAACCTCTTCCACTTGGGGCAAAAGTGTTGGTTGCTATGAGTGGAAACAGGCTGCTGTCGACTCCCACCCAGCTGATGGAGAACATTGTGTGTAAGGATGATCCAAACAGGCCTAAGGTAACATTGGTAAGATCTAAGTCTTCTTTGTTTTCAACCACATCTGAGTCTGTGGATTCCTTATTCAAGGTATTTTATGAAAATTTTTCTAAACTTCCTGATCTAACAGCACTTACAAAGAGACAGGAAGGCCAAGCAACTGTGGGTCATTATTCATTGTACTTAGAAGGTGATACTACAATTTCTTGGCCTGATATTTGCCCCCAAATTGTCTCTAAAATATATGAAGTCTGGGCTAATACAGTGGGGTATGCTATAACAAATGTAATTGGTTCTAGAACCTTGTTCGTTATAGCATTCATTCGTTATAGGATTAATCCGTTCCAGGCCCCTAAATACAACCACTTAACACTGAAAAATATAATATAAAATTGTAAAATTGTAAAAATTGCATAAATATGCATCTAAACCCCTGAAATAAAGAATATCATTAATACTTGTAATAAAAAACAATAAATTAGTAAAAAAAACAAAAAAAAAAATTAAATAATGTTCGTTGTAGGAGTTTCGTTCGTTATAGCATTCTCAATTTTATAGGTAAAACCATTCGTTATAGGAATATTCATAGTAGGATCCGTTCGTTATAGCATACCCCACTTATTGAAAGACTTAACATTTATTCCCTCAAATAGGAATGCTCACAAGTTTAGTTTTTCAAGCTCCAATTTAATGACAAAAACAGTTCCTTATATGAACTTTCCCAGTATTTGTCAGCTCCAAAATATGCTGATATAAGTTATGAAATAAATTTGAAACCAGTTGCTTCTGCACTGTTGCTGGAAGAGTTCAAATCTAGGGAGTTGGCAGCAGATATTTGGTCTGCAATTATGATGTGTCAGTTATTGACTCATTTGGTGCTGGACTATGAGGACAGTTCAGAAGTAGACACATGTTTTGCTGCTGCTGTACAAGGGATTCCATATTCCCTGTACAACTCATTTATCGAAATGTTGTTGGAAGCCCTAAAACTAAAAGCCCAGCTAAGGAAGCAAGCCACTAATAATGTTTCAAGTGGTAGTGCTTATTTATTGCTACATTCTTCCCCTCTTTCTCCTGCCTTGTTTGATAAACAAACATTAGTTAAGTATAGATCAGCTTTTGAGCAAGCTATTCATATTACTCTTCCCAGGAGTCCTAAGACCTTTTGGAAATTTAAAAGAGGAAGGTCTAACAGGGGAACAGGACCAGCTGCTAGAGGAAACTTTAGAGGAGGAAACAACTCAAGACACAGTAAGGGTGGTGTTTGTTCAGAAGTGGAAGGAGACCTTATTCCACCACATCAGCGACCACTCCCTTCCAATGAAGCCTGACAGCTGGGTCGTCTAGAGGGTTGGGAAAACAAGTGGACTTCTCCCATTTGGGCGTACAGTAGAACATCGATATAACACAAGATACACGTTCCAAAAGAGGTCGCTTTAAACCGAAATCGCACTAAATTGAAGTGTTGTTTCAATAGAATAATTTAGTTTGGTACTTGAGAGAAACATAAAACACTAAACAGACTGACAGTTTACCCAGATGCACCTCAGCCCATCTCCTAGAATAAAGAAAACATTGTTTTTTGTAGTAGTGCAACCTCGAAAATTCGAATTGCATGGGCTCATGAAGTATACGAATTTTAGATGTATGGAAGCGCCACAGCAAATTGTTGTATTAAAACATGCTACAAAAATTATTTACACATCTAAAAACTGTCAATAAGCAATAGGTATAATAAATTAAAAGTATTATGTACAGTAATACCTCGGTTTTCGCGGTTCTCGTTTACGCGTTTCCACATTTACGCGGTCCCCGCCATAACGGAATGCCCAGTTTACCCGGTGCATCTACTCATATACGCGGGTAAAGAATAATTTTTTTATTTAGCTCATAAAATTCATACAAATTACCCGGCCAGAATACAATTTACATTGCTGGAATTCTTACAATATGATAATCATTTTAAATATAAACATCATAGATTTTGCATTAGACATACAAATTTTAGATCTAATGTAAGAATTTTGTTTACACTGAGCAAATATGTTATCTTTTGTGCAAAATATATGACGCGTATATTCAAAATATTCCTGGTCTTGCAAGGAATCCAGCAATGTCAATGATATTATCCTAACTTTAGTCTGAGGTATTATTTATTACTGTACCTTAAAATCTAGTGTTTTCACCCAAACATTTCTCAGAGAGGGAGGAGCTAGCGAGCATGGGAGGGGGGGGGGGGAGTTGAGTCCATTATTTGAATGGACATTAACCTGGCGACTGTATTTCTCTTAAATATTAATTGTGTGTGTGTACCATCATAAAATTAAGATGTTATTTTTTCTAGAACATTGGTATTGTGTCGGAAAAAGTGAAGTTTGGGAGTCAGCCCAGTCTCTATTTCAATTAAATTAATCCCATATGTTCTATTATTCCATTTACGCGTTTCTCGTTTTACGCAGACCTCCGCGGGTTCAATTGACCGCGTAAATCGGGGTATTACTGTATTTATATTCAACAACATTTATGCTAATATATTTAGAACATTATTGATGCAGTGGTCTCCATGTAATCCTGCCAGTCTCCAAATACTGTACTGTACTGTACAACACTCCGTCCCCATCCACCCTCACTGTACTGGATACAATGCGTGACCTAGCACGTCTTAGAACCCGGATGCACTTGTTGTGCTCAGCATTATGTTCGCATTTGAAAGCTTGAATTATTATGGCGATATTTTCAATTTCGAAACCTAAAATTTGGGCACTTATTTTTAATCAGATACAATTTGAATTTTAGATGTATCCAAATTTTTGAGGTTCAAATTTTACAGGTTTCACTGTATTATGTTAAAACAAACACTCATAAATCAACACAGCTAAAATTAAGGGATGGGAAATACAGTAGTCTGTTTACTGGCTGGAAAGATGGAGTGGGGGGGGGGGGGGGGAGGGAGGTGAGGTGATAATTATGTTTGACAGTTGATGCCAAGGTCTAGTGCTTATTTATTTATCTGTCCTTAAGAGTGACTTTAAGTTTTTCTCATATAAAATGTCACTAAACTGACTTGGAAGAATATAATTTTCATTGCTGGAATTCTTATAAGATAGTGATTAGTTTCAATATAAAGATGCTATAGTTCACATTAGACATACAAATTTTATTTCTAATTACAAATGGCTAAAAAAAAATTCTTTTGTGCAAAATATATGACGTTTATATTCAAATTATTCACTGTCTTGCAAGGATTCCAGCAATGCAAATTATATTCTCCTAACTTTAGTCTGTAATATTATATAAGATAAAAACTTAAAGCCTAGTATAATCACCAAACCCTGGCTGGGAGGGGGAGGGAGGGAGGTGACAGTGACATGTTTGACAGTTGGTACTGAAAGTCTAGTGAAGTATAAGTTTATTTATTTACGTCCCTTAGATTGAGTTTCTGTTTTTTGTTTATAAAACGTCACAGAAATGACCAGGGAAAAGCCGTTTTTTTCTAAAAACCAGTTTTTGTGATATAGTCCAGAATGCAACGCCTAGCTTATACCTAGGTATCTTAATGCCTAGCAATAACTTGCCAGGCCAACATACAGGCAATTAAAACATCTAATAATTACTTAATAAGTAATATACAGTGATCCCTCGGTTAATGAACGCCTCGGTTAACGAGATTTTGGTTAACGATTTACCTTCCATAACATTCTTAACTTCGGTTAACGAGCAATCCCTCGATTAACGAGTTTTTTACGAGCGGACTTCAACATGTTTTCGCTTGCATTTGGCGGTCCACCAGCTGTAGTATTAGTCCGCCAATACAGTAATCGGTTTTAGGGCTTAAATTCCTTACTATTTTAGTAAATATCAAGAAGTTTATACTATTCAATAATTTTAAAAGTTTAATATTAACTTTTTTAGTCATTTTAACAATTATTGAACATAATTGAAGGTAAAGAAACTAGTTTCTGGCGTGCCATCCAGCCTGTTAACACACCAGACAGGCGTTAGTATCTCTCTGTTTTCAGTGGAGGTAACATCTTGCTTGAGACTCTCTTCAACTAAACGCTTTTTATCTGTGTTTCCAAGCAATTTATTGGTCATTTTGAAATTTATTTTACATATTGACAATATATAATGCAGTGCAGTGTTGATTTAAAGAAAATAATCTTGAATTACACCAAGAGAGCTAAAATTTTATGGGTGAAATGGCGCCATGGGGTGACTTCTCTTCCACCCCAATGCCTTCTCTTCTCCATTCTCCTCCACCCCCATTCTAATTCACATCATCATCATCCAGGAGCCTTCTACGTACACACCACGTACACACTTTTCTACCATTTTTGTTGAATTTAGGCAGTTTTCGGTGAGCTGGAACCAATTACCCAAAAACCCATTGAAACAATGGTTTCGGTTAACGAGTTTTTCGGTTAACGAGCAACCTGCTGGAACGAATTGTGCTCGTTAACCGAGGGACCACTGTAATTTACATTGCTGGAAGTCTTATAAAATAGTGATTAATTTGAATAAAATCATGCTATAGTTTGCACTAGACAAAAATTTTAGTAATTATTTAGTACATTATTTTGAGTACATGTACAGTACAGCTTTGCCCTTAAGACAGTGTAGCGTGCTCAGAGAAACATTAACCGCAAATTTTAAATACGATGCTCCAGATTGACTCGTGCAAAATAGGAAAGATTCGCTTTAAACTAAAACAGTGTCCTTAATTGTAGGTGTCGCTTCAAATCAATACTCTTAAATTGAGTCGTTTAAATCGACGTTCTACTGTACTAGACAATCAAAGGGGGCCTCACATGAACTTGGTTGAGGTGCCCTCCCCTAGTGTTAGCAAAAAGGGGTCAGAAACCAACCCCCTTGCTCACACAATTTGTAATTCAACTGTTAAACAGAGGTGTGATAGAACTGTTGCAGTCAGAGAAATGTTTCATTTCTCACCTATTCCCAGTCCCCAAGAAAGGCAGCGACAAATTGAGGTGGATTTTAGATCTTTCCGTCCTGAACAAGTTCATTACCAAAACAAGTTTCAAGATGCTCACTTACGATCATCTGAGGCATCTACTTCCATCCAATGCTTGAATCTCAAAAGTGGATCTTGAAGATGCCTATTATCACGTGCCTGTTGCTCTCAGTTAAAGAAAGTTTCTAGTGTTTGCAGTGGGGGATGTAAGTTATCAATTCACAGTGATACCATTCGGCCTGACAATTGCGCCAAAAGTGTTTACAAAACTGGCAAACATCCCCAGAGAGATCCTTGCGAAGGAGAACATAAGAACTTTTGCTTATCTAGACAATTGGCTGATAGTGGGAAACTCTTTCGAAGACTGTCAAAGGGCGACCCAACGTACATTAGTACTATTTCAAAACCTAGGATTAAAGATAAACCTTGTCAAATCAAATCTCATACCATGTCAGAAATTGGATTGGTTAAGTCTCCATTGGGATACCAATCTGCAGTCAGTCAGTCTACCAGAAGGAAAAGTAACATGTGATGAACCAAGTAGAAGCCTTTTGTGTAAAGCAAGAGGTTTCTTGGCATGCTTGGGAAAAACTACTGGGTCTGTAGAATTTTGCCACCATATTAGTTCCTTTGGGCAAGTTAAAGAAGAAGCAACTAACTCATCTGGGGTCGAAGTTGCTTCACAGAAATGGAAATATTGCTGCTTCTCTCCCTATTCAGATCAAGAATCATCTGTCATGGTGGAAAAATTTGGACAATCTAATCAGTTCCTCTCCCTGGGTTCCGCCTCAAACAGATTTGGTCGTTTGTACGGATGCGTCCGAAATAGGAGGGGGATACTATTCCTCAAAAGAGGAATTCAGTCAAGGGAAGTGGAACAACTCCCTTTGGGACAAACACATAAACGTAAAAGAATTAGCAGTAGTCCTATTCTTTTTGTCGGCAAACCCAAATTTAAAAAATATGACGATCCTGTTTGCCATGGACAACAAAACGGCAGTGTTTTGTCTCAATCATCAAGGATTCAACCAGATCTTGGCCTCTTCTAAAACTGTCAGAAATTTTTTTTCAAAGTTTGTGTAACACAAACACTTAACCTCAAAGCAACTCACATACCGGGAGTACAAAACAATTGGGCAGATGCGTTGTCCCGGCTCAGGCCAGTATCGACGGAAACAGAATGGTCCATAAAGGCATCAGCGTTCAAGAGTCTAGTGAGGAAGTTTGGAACTCCAACGATATATCTCTTTGCCTCCCTAAAAAATCACAAGATGCCACTTTATGCATCTCTGGAGCGATCGAACCTTTTAGGAAATGCTCTACTCATAGATTGGAACATTTGGAATTCAATCTATCTGTTCCCATCTGTGAAAATATTGCCCAAAGTGGTTCTCTAACTCCGATCCTTCCAAGGCAAGGTCCTCTTAATTGCACCATATTGGATCCTACAACCTTGGTGCCCGCATCTGTGGGAGACTCAGATGATGCTTCCAATCAGGGGTAAAGGAAACACACTGGGGTCAAGTTCGTATGTTCTATTTCTGGGACAAACACACAAAAGGAGTTAAGACAGGGTAAACAGCGTCCTGTCGTGGAATCTCTCTCTGGGTATCTCTATCTGCGCATGCGCGTACAGCGCGCATGTGCTCGAAGTCTGAGCTACACTCAGTGACAAAAGAGGGTATGATTATAACATATAATACAGAGACCTGAATCAATAATGGTAAATAGTACAGTTACATATTACAGCCATATTCGTCTCATATATCTACACCTCCCTCCCCCTCATGCTCATAGTGCAATCTCGAGCGGACTCTTTTTCCAGGAGCCTTTGAGAGCGACGTGGGAAACCTGGGGGGTCACTGAATGAGGACTTACTTTTCTCGTCCAAGCAAGGGTTCACAGGGATGTGGGGGAGGGGTTCACCACTAGGGGACGGGACTGAACGAAGGAAGCGGCGATTCCGCCACCATACCCGACCACTAGGGAGACGGACCTCGTAATCCCTGGTCTTGCCGCAGCCCATGACAACCCCGACCTTGTCCCAGCGGTGAGACGTCGGGTCTTGAATCCGAACTGTTTGCCCGATACTCAACCTGGGAAGTGGTCGGGCGTGCTGATCGTACTGTGCCTTTACCTGGTCAGCACGGGCGGCTGCACGACGATCGCAGTCCTCGGTCTTGGCCTTCCACTCCCTCGAGAAGGACTCAGGATGGGCAGGGACACATGACTGTAGTGGGTGGCCGTATAGCATCTGTGCTGGGGAGTGACCTGTGAAGTTCGGGGTATTCCGCAATTCCAATAAACCCCGGTCAAACTTCTCACAGTCAATGTTGCCCGAGGGTGCCGTCTTGAGGATGAGATGCTTGACGGACTTTACGGCAGCCTCGGCATGTCCATTGGACTGGGGATAATGTGGCGACGACGCCACATGATGAACTCCCCATCGCTCCATGCAGTCCCGGAAGTCGTTGCTGGTGAACTGGGGCCCGCCGTCAGTCCTCAGGCGGAGAGGGACACCAACTTCCCGGAAGTAGCGGCAGAACATACGTACTGTATGAGAGGCAGTAGTGTTGCCTCCGCAGGGAACGACAACAGGCCACCCTGAGAGCCGGTCGGCGATGACGAGAAAGGACTTTCCCGCCACCACGAAGAAATCCGCAGAGACGGACTCAAAGGGCCTTGTAGGGTTGTTGTTGTTCATGAGGGGTTCCTGCTGCTGAGTGGAGCCGTCTTGAGGTCCTCCTTGGAAACCAGCACGTCCTTGAATTGCCGTAGGAAGAGCTCCCTGGCTGCAGAAGGTGACGTATTGGGTGGGAGGGGCAGCTCCTTGCACCTGTTGACATGTTTTACTTCCAGAATTGGCTTCGGGAAGTCTGAAGATATTATGGCCAACTCTTGACAGTGGCCGTATGACAGTAGTGGCATCTGAACACCTTTGTGGACCTGAATCCTGGCAGAACATGACTGCTTACCTAGGGTGAGGGTAGCCTGAAATGTACCCAGAGCAGGTGCCATTGTAGAACCGTCTGCAGTGAGCGTTGTAGAAGTTGACGGTGGTTGCAAGCTGCTCCTAGGGATCCCCAGAATGTCGAGGTGTCTTGTGCCGATGACTGTGACGTCCGCACCTGTGTCAGGAAGCATCTGGATACGGGAAGTAATGTCGCCGTATGACAGGTGAACACAGATGGGCTGAGGTGTCTTGCTGACAGGAGAAGATGATCCCACGCGACAACAGATCTTGTTCTTCGCCGCCTGAGACTTGCAAGTAGTATCCTTTTTCTTCCGTGACTGACAGCATTTGTCAAAATGTCCAATGCGGCTACAGGAGCGGCACTGAACGTTGTTGGCAGGGCACTTCAGTGTCCTAGCCCAATGGCCACGATGGCCACAGTTATTGCAGGTGCTGTCAGCGGCAGGGCATTCAGAACCATGCCGACGAGCACAATACTGGCAGGGGTGGCCTGGCGTCGAAGTCTGAAGTCGGATGTGAAGCTGAAGTCGGATGTGAAGCTGAAGTCGGATGTGAGGCTGAAGTCCCGTCACGTCCTTTGTTCTTCTTATATGCGGAGATGGCACACAGCTGGTTAGATGGAGCACGAATAGCAGAAGTCGCACTTCTGGTGGCTTCGTAAGAGCGGCAGGTGGTGACAACATCCTGTAGAGAGGAGGCAGTGTTGAGGGAGATAAGCTTCTGAATAAGCTCTTCGTCCCGCACACCCATGAGGATAATCATCTTCAGCTGTGTTTCCTCACAAGTCGACGAGTTCCCCGGACAAACGTCAACCTCCTCAGCGATGCGTCTGAGTCGTACGTAAAAATCTGCAAATGGCTCACCCTCCAGCTGCTTACAACTGAGAAGCTCTCTCCTACGCAGAGCTTCGTTGCGGAGACCCTTGATATGCGTCTGTAAAGCATCCAAGACGTCCTTCACAGTCTTGTCTGTGTTGTGGGGGATTTGCAGGGTGTGCTCCAGGATACGTTGCGTCTCTAGGGTGAGACACATCCTCATCTGGATCAGCTGTTTCTCCCTAGGCAACCTCGATAAGTCGACCATCATCGAATAATCGTCCCATCTCCGACGCCATTCACGGAATACCTGGAACGAGGCATCAGCTTGGAGTGGCGGTGGACTCTGAGCGAGTGCTTTCTGTGGGGGGGGCAAAGAAGTTGGAGAGGACCCTTCGGGCGCGCCTGTGGACGAAGGGGCAGGTGTGGCAGCTGCTCGAAGGTTCACAGGTGTCAACAACTCGATCATGGCACTGAATCTGTCATTTTCTTGTTGACGCCTGTGATCCTCTTCCTGTCGCCTCCTGATGTCGTCTTGTCGTCGGTTTTCTTCCAAAAACTGAATTAAACGAAGGAAGTCGCTGCCTGTGGCAGGTTGCGGACGTGTGTAGTGGGGGCTAAGGGTGGGTGGGGCCGCTTGATCCACTTCCCGCTCCACTTGGAGTCCACTTACTGCACCGACATCAGTCTGATGTTGGGCTTGTTGGGTATCTGGAGAAAACCCAATAAATTCTTGATCTTCCATAAGGCCTGGTTTACTTCTCTCACAATTACTGTAATAAATAAGTGAGCAGAAAAGCAATTGTCTTCAAATGGAAGATATCTGCGAGCGTCTGTGAGTGAGTGAGTGAGTGTGTGTGTGTGTGTGTGTGCGTGCGTTCGTTCGTGCGTGTACTCGGAGCAGGCTGGCCAGAGAGCGGGTGGCTGGCGGTATAGCAACTCCTCTCGCTCCCTCACGCCAGTTCCAGCCGAGTCATGAGCGGGGAAGGATGTCAAAACTTGAGCTCTCCCCTAGGTCTTAAATGGGCTTCCCTCTTTTGTAAAAAGTGCAGGAACACGGGGAAACACTTTAAAGACACTAAAGGGCACACACAACACTGAAAAAGCACTTCACAACACTGCACTGTAAATCCAGGAATATCTTGAGAGGTACGCGCCGATATTCACTGGGCAGGAGGAGTTGACAAGATGGCGGCTCCGAGAGAGATTCTGCGTCCACTCCAATTCTGAATAATGTGATGTCCCAGCTAATCACTGCGCCATGTGGGAGACTCAGATGATGCTTCCAATCAGGGGTAAAGGAAACACACTGGGGTCAAGTTCGTAAGTTCTATTTCTGGGACAAACACACAAAAGGAGTTAAGACAGGGTAAACAGCGTCCTGTCGTGGAATCTCTCTCTGGGTATCTCTATATGCGCGTACAGCGCGCATGTGCTCGAAGTCTGAACTACACTCAGTGACAAAAGAGGGTATGATTATAACATATAATACAGAGACCTGAATCAATAATGGTAAATAGTACAGTTACATATTACAGCCATATTCGTCTCATATATCTACAGCATCCACTATAATTGCAACAAGGATGTCTAGACCAGGTACTGCATTCTCAGTTCGAGATATCCTTGGCACTTCACGCTTGGAGTTTCTCAAAAGGAGTTTACATAGATTGTTGGGTAATTCCTATATAGTTAACCAAGTATTAGCAGGTCATAGACCCCAAACTTCTATGCGATATGAGAAAGCTTGGAAACTTTTTCAACAATTTATCAAGTTAGCGACTTCAGACACATTGTCGGAAACAGTTGTGTTAGAATTTTTAGAATTTCTGTTCAGAGCAAAGGCCTTCAAGGATCGACAATTGCATCTTATAAATCAGCGTTGGTTGACTCTCTGGTGTGGGGTTTTAATATTACTTTGAACCCAAGGATTTATCAAATGCTCAGATCGTCCTTTTTCATTCAGAGACCCCCTCGGCCGAAGAGAATCCCACCTTGGTCTCTAGAAAAAGTTACTAAATTTCTTATGGGGCCTAATTACATTATAAATCTGAACCGGGAGGCAGCCTTCCTTCTAGCAATAGCAACAGGTATGAGAATGAGTGAACTGATTTCAATTTCCAACAATCCATCATTATTGATATCTTTTGAGTAAGATGTCGCCCTTTTTCTTACGGAGATCCTAAGAAAAAATGAAAGGAAGGATTTTCAAGCTCAACCTATTAGGATAAAATGGCTAATGGATGAGACAAGGGTTCCTCATATATTGTGCACAGTTAAAAATCTTCAGGAATGGTTAACCAGATTCCCTAATCGAGGCCCCTATGTCTTCTCATCCCGGGATGGTAAGAAATTGTCTCCTAGTCAAATGACAAAATATTTATCCCAGTTAGTGAATCAAGCAGACCCTGGCAAGAAATTTTTGGCACATGACACCAAGAAATATGCAGGGTCTGTCGCCTTTCTGCGACATGTGAGCCTCAGTCAGATCAGAGAAGTGGGCTTTTGGAAATCTTCAAAAACTTTTCAAAACAGCTATCTTCATCTGTCTCTGAAAGATGCTTCACATGTGGTGGTTCTGGGGTCCCTTCCCCCACCTAGTTAATCTCCACAACCAGGACCTTCTTCCTCATCAGAATAAAGTGAGTATCCTCATTGACATATATAAATTAACATTTTGCCTTCCGGTAAATGTTCCTAATATTGGAAATTATTCCAAACGGTTTATAATCATAATCTGGACCTAAGCTAGCGGAGCCTTGTATGCAACGTCACCTCCCTCTCCACCTCCTGCTTGGTTATTCAAAGCTAGGCGTCGCACTCTGGATTGAACAAAAAGCCGCTTTTCTCTAAAAACCAGTATTTGTGATATAGTCAAGAATGCGACGCCGATAACCCACCCATCTCCACCCCTCGAGAGTTGACTTTTGTTCACTGCTCGCTCTAAGGCAAGAGATGACGGTGGCAGTGAGTGTTATAGAGGGTGCGACAGGGGGTTTTGAGAATTGCAATTAAATGCCAGGTAGCGACGTGTCCTCCTAGTATTACTTATTAAGTAATAATTAGATGTTTTAATTGCCTGTATGTTGGCCTGGCGAGTTATTGCTAGGCATTAACATACCTAGGTACAAAGCTAGGCGTCTCATTCTGGACTACAGTCATCCCTCACTTTACGCGGTTAATACAACCCACAGGGTAGCGCGGAAAGTGAGAAACGCGTAAAGTGAACAACATATCATATGGGATTAATTGAAATAGAGACCGGGCCGACCCCCAAACTCCACTTTTTGACGACACACAACTATGTTGTAGCAAAAATTTTATCTTAACTTTATGATGGTATGCACACACAATTAATATAGAAGAGGTTAGGTTAGGAAAAATAAAGGTTAAGTTAGGAAAAATAAAGGTTAGGTTAGGAAAACTAAAAGTTCGGTTTAACACTTACGTTAGTAGGAGAGATGGGTCGGCATACGGGGATGGAGGCTACTGGCCCTCAGGTGAGTCACCATCACTGTCAACCACTCTTGTCAGGGCCTCCCTGACAAATCCCTCAAAGTCATCTTCACTGTCTCTACCTCTGTCACTATCACTGGTTTGGGCTGGCTGTGGTGGGTTGCGGGCGAAGAACTCTGTTATGCTTTGCTGATGGCTGGTGTTTATGTTGTCGTGATAAACCTTGAAGTAGGGCTCCATAGTCTGCAGCAGCTGGGTAGTGAAGATTTCATACCTGTTTGCGTCAGGGTCGTCGGAAAGGAGGAACTTGACTTTCTCGATACACTCGATGGCACCCCTAACATTACTATGGGATAGGCGGTGTTCTTCTTGGGATGACGCACCACCTGCCTCTTCACTGACGTCATCATCATCTACCATCTCGTCGGTAGTCACATCAGGATCCCTTATCACCTCCTGGATGTCGTCGTTGGTGGTCTCGGAGAAGCCTGCAGCTGTAACACTCTGCGCAGCTTCTCTGGCAAGGTCCACTGCTACTCCAACAGTCTGAACTTCACCAGTCACAGATTGACTCTGCCTAACGGCCGGAATGCCTTGCAACACATGTCTCCATGCGTGATGAACAGTTGCTACAGACAGCTGATCCCATGCCTCCACCAAGAAGTCCACAGCTTTCTTGATGTTGAATATTATCCAGAATTGTTTGAAAAGTACTTGTTGCTCTGCCAACTGTTGATCCTCGTCGTCTTCACTCTTGCTATCGGTGGTCGTGTCATTCAGGTTACACAACTCTTCCTTGGTGTTGGTGTAGTCGTTCAGGAGCTTGATTTTTTTAGTAGAGAATGCAGCTTTTACATTACAGATTAACTCTTGGTCCATGGGCTGTAATATAGAGGTAGTGTTGGGAGGAAGGAAGACCACTTTTACGTTGGGATGATGATCTAGCAGTAGGGGCGAGTGTCCTGGTGCGTTGTCCAGCAGCAACAAAATCTTGAATGGCACATTCTGTTGCTCACAGAATTTCTTAACATTGGGAACGAAACAGTCATCAAAACAGGAAAGGGACAGTGTACAGAACATCCACGCCTTACGTGCGGTCAGCCAGTGGACATTTAGCTTGGTCATGTCCATGCTCTTGTAGGCGTGCTGCTTGCGTGCTGTGTGGATCACCGATAACTTGAGCTTACAGGTACTGGAGGCATTGGTGGTAAACAGGACGGTGATGCGCTCTTTCTGCAACTTCCGGCCCCAAATCTTGCTGGCATTCTTCACAATGAAGGTCTTGGAAGGTAGCTTTTTCCAAAAAAGACCAGATTCGTCCATGTTAAACACCTGGTCGTCGGTGTACTGTCCTTCCTCCAAAATCTCACGTACAAACCGAGGAAATTCCCTAGCCGCAACACGGTCAGCACTAGCTTCTTCACCGCCAATGTTGATATTGGTGATCTTGTTCCTCATCTTAAACCTCTGTAACCACCCAGAGGAAGCATTAAAGGGTTTGGGCTCTGTAATTCCCATCTTTTGTGACACTGCAGCATACAGTTCACATGCGTACTCCTTAACAGAGCGCGTGTCCACCGCCATGTTCCGTTGCGCCTGACGCACCAAGTACTTCACAAGTAATTTTTCTGTCTTGAGAAGCACCTGGTTGTGGAAATACTTGATCATAGAAGCACCTTTAGACTTTGTGACCTTCATGTGCTCCTTTATCTTGGCTGCATCCTTCTTTATTGTCCGGATCGTAGATTCGTTCACACCATGCTGGCGCGCCAAATCAACCTGTCTTGTTCCTTTCTCTAACTCTTGGATGATCTTGTACTTCACCTCGTAGCTTAAGGAACGTCGTGTCTTCTTGGGCTTAGGGCGGCTGGGTCCAGGCAAGGAAAGGTTTCTGTTTGAGGGCGGTGGTCCGGCGGAAGCCATTTTACAGAACAATGGATGCACGATTACACAGTGTGGCCTGGAGGGATGAAACTGCCACGGCTAGGTCAATCGTCGTCTTTCCTCCCTCCCTCCCTCCCCCGGGTGGACACGTCATATTACTTTAAACCAATTACAGCTAGCAGCGGAGGGAGGTAGGGATGCATGGCCAATCACAGTCCGATACGTCATATGACGTCAGTGATAACGCAACAGAGACATGCACTGCGCAACCTTACTGCGCGGCTTGCCCAGGCGGAGGCGGGAGGAGCGAATCTAAAAATAGCGTCGAGCCGGACACTCTCCGCGTAAAGGGGTACATGCACTGCGGAATGTGAGCATCCCGGGTTTCGGCAGGGTACATCATGAACGTGGAAACGCGGATTGTGGGACCGCGTAAAGTGAGGGTTGACTGTATATCACAAAACCTGGTTTTTATAAAAAAAGCTTTTTTCTAAAAAAACAGTTTTTGTTATATACTGTACAGTACTGTAGTCCACAATGTGACGTCAACATCCCACCCATCTCCACCTCTCGAGAGTTGACATTTGTTTACTGCTTGCTCTATGGCAAGAGATGACGGTAGCAATGCGTGTGATGGAGGGTGTGGGAGGGGGTTTTGAGAATTGCAATTCAATGCCAGGTAGCGAATTGTCCTCCTAATATTACGTACTTAAGTAATTATTAGATGTTTTAATTTCTTGTATGTTCGCCTGGCGAGTTAGTGCTTGGCATTAACATACCAAGGTATAAAGCTAGACGTCGCATTCTGGACTATATCACAAAAAATGTTTTTTTTTTTTCTCGAAAAAAAAACGCCTTTTTTTCAGCAAAGAAAAAATAGCAAACACACTGTACCTCAAGCTGTACATTATAGGATGTTAGGTATGTCTCTCAGGGGTTACTTCCCTTAGCCTCTTATTTCTTACTTCACCAGCCCTTGACAACCATGGTGTTGAAAACCACAGGACAATTCTATAATATAACCCCACAGATGGCAAGGGATTAAAGTATGCAGTACTGTACCGTCAAAGCTCAAAAATCTGAAATTCAAGAATCCATAATGCTCAGAAATCTGCATAATTTCATATTTATAGTGGATGCCAAGATTTGAGTGTCATTTTGGCAGTTTAACTGTTCTAAATTGTGTGCTCTGCCACACATGCAGTCTTTGTCTTGTGGTTTATTGCATCATATTGTTGGTTATGATTGTGACTACAAACTTTTTAAAATCAGAAATTCGACCTTAACAATGACCAAGAAAAGACCAAGTGATAGTGATGCTTACATTAGGGCGAAGAGGAAGCATGTAACTCTTAATATCATTCAAAAAGCTGAAATACTAGGCATAGGTGTTTCTGCATTACAAATTTGTTGGTCAGCAAATATAAACCATTGCATGATGCAAGGTCAAGAGTGCTTGCCACTGTGGTGCATGTGTGGTGTAAGGAATGGAGAAGAGACAGGGTCCTTTTGTGTGAAAAAGCCAGACAGTTACAACAGAATTTGAAAATTAATCCATAATGAGGACACAGTGGCAGCACTCACATAATCATGACCTCTTACCTTGTAATAAAACATTTATTATCAATGTTATTTTATTTCATTTATCTATCTTAGTGTTATCTTTATAATTATTACATACAAAGCCATTTAAAATATTTTTTTTTTTATGTGAAACCACAATCTTGCCTCCATACCACTCAAAAATACATAATTTTCAGAATCCACACACTGCTTGGTCACAAGGTGTTTGAATTTCTGGACAGAAAATAATTGTTATAATATGGGTGACTTAAATTTACTAATTAAGTGATCAGTAAACATTAGAGCATAAATAATTTTGCATGAATGATTTACCACTTAACTTTTTTATTATTAATTGGTGGTTTAGAATAATGTAATATGTTATTGATGTTGAAAGTGTTCAGTAAAGATAACATTTTGTTATACAGTATTACAAATTTATTTTTTCAAATACTCTCCATCACAGCACATCTCGCTCCATGAGCATGCGCAGCTGGTCAGCATGTGACAGCCTGGGGTCAACTGACACTGTTGCAGTTAGTGACTCGACAAATGTGACAGTTGATACTCAGAGCTCTGGAGGACCCAGTAGTGGCACCTCACAAGCTCCCTCTTGTCGTGCCTTAGCTGGCTCACTGGCATCGTTTGACACATCTTCTCTTGTTAATAATGAAGGTATGATCTAGAGTCCAATAAGTGGAGGCTCCTAGTCTTATGAATTGGAAAAAAAAAATGTTTACATTGACTCTGAACAGTTGTAGAGTTATAATTCTTAAGATGAAAAGGTTTAGCTTATGTGAGGGCCAATAATACGTCAAATGGGCAACTCAGTGCCCACCTTAGGAAGTGATACCTTTCAAAACCTGCCTGACTATGAAGGTGAACTCTCATCTCATCGGTAGGAACACCAGAATTGGTTAGACACAATACATGTAAAGCATTGGCTGTTAAAATATCACAAGAGTATTGTTAACATATGACTTGTCTCTTTCCTTCTGCCATAGAGTATATATATTTTTTTTTCAGTTCTTGAGATTTGGGTTCTTCAACTTTTTTTATATAGTATAGTACAGTATGCATTTTTTCTATATTTGGAATAAGAATATTTTGTGGAGGCTGATGATTTATAAATAAAATGCAAATAAAATATCTTAAATATTTGGGAGATTATGGATTGGCTGCATTAGATTTTTTCCTTCTCGGGTAAGAAAAATTCTCAGTCATACGTTTTTAAAAATATGTTTAACATACTTCTGGAATCAGAGATGAAAACCCTGAATGTTTTTATTTCTACTGCTTAGGCAGTGTTTGGGTGTGAGGTCATCTGTTGAGTTGACCTGTGTATTTTTATGCTGAATGAAACAAGTGCTTTCTTATGTTGCATGCATGCATACTTATTAAGGTCACATTCATTACAAGTACAGTACTGTACTGCACAGTATTGGTAATAGAGTGTCAGTGTTTTTCAGCAGATGACCACACTTATTATCCCATTCACATATACTAAACTTATGATAAGTTTTTCTGCTGGAACTTGGCATGTACAGTACATTATGCTCCCTTTATGCATGAAGTCCTTCAGGCTTATTTTTTTTAGCATGGGTGTTCACACCAAAATATAGTTATTTTCGCATCAGTTTGACAGTACAGTACTGTATTGGCTTCAGAATCATTAGGTTGTCACATAAGCTAAAGAAAAATAGAAATATAATTACAGTGCAATATGTTCTCCTATAACATGTTAGTTGCGTTCTTGAAAAACACCACATTATAGAAAATTATATTGTCATAACAATTGTTTCAATGGGAATTAAGGAGTAGTAGGTTCAAGAGCACCAACTTAACTGACAACTGACCAATATGGGACACCACTTTCACACTCTTATTATTGTTAGGTTTTATGTGTTCTTTTATGATAACTGTGTTTTAGTTTAATACGTAATATCATTCATTAATAGAATAAAAACATGACAAGTGGGAAGAATGCCTGTGACAGTGAGTTAGTGTAGTTGCTACGCAACTAGAAAATGGAGCTGTGAAAGAGGGTGCAAAACAAATACACTATGTTGAAATAATACGGGAGTGTGACCCTCTTAGCAGTTTTTAATGATATAACCTTTTAAAAAAAATTTTTTAACCATAGCAAATGTAAATGAACTATAAAAAAATGTTTTAACACTCACCACAAGAAGAGAAGACGTTTATTTGAGATGAGTGGTGGAGGAGCACATGAGGGTTCATCCCACTTTATCACATCTAATTTTTATTCTAAAGTTATAGCTTTTCTTTTTTTACTTCACTTCCACTGCCACCACTATCAGAATACTTTACACCCTTGCCACATATTGTAATTAAAAGCAGTTAAGTTGATAGCACTGAACTGTACTTTTACTAAGATAAAGCACAGTCCTCGATAAGAAATGTCCAATAAGTGTGGAAGATAAACAATGACTACGGGGTGGCGCAACCCTTTTTGTGATGTTAAACCAAGGCGACACTGTAACAGCTGACTGTATTCCTACTTTGAGTGACATAATTCCATTTACTCAATCGTGTTATATCCAAATCGCATCTGCCATGTCCATGTTATAGAAAATGTGTTCCCTAATACATTCCTTGTGTTATGTTGGGTCTTGAAGAAAACAGCAGGATTTTGTATGGTTTAATGAATCTAGAGAAAATGTAAGCAAAAAGTCATTGAGGCCTCAACTGCCCTTGACAGCCACTGGTGCCTGACCCCACCACCCAATATGTAGTACAGCTCGACATCCTCTCTCTAGTCCGGCAACCTCGGGACCTGACCGGTGCCGGACCATGGAAATTCACCCTTTTCCTGGATAGATAGTGACTTGTGCTTATGCTTGGAAGCACTAGCACCACTTTCTCTGCATCATGGTCTCTTTGAAGACATATTGAAGGGTTAAATGTCGTATAGTATCTTCTCAAATTTCGAGAGTTTTTAATTCTTAACATATTTTATTGGAACACAAAAAAAAATATATAAATAAAAATTTTGACGCCGTAAACTTGAATTTCAAGGGGTTTGAACGGCCCGCTAACGTGCAGATGACGTGCATAATCGTGTAAACAGCGTCATTTCTCTTATGTACAAAAGATTCATTTTTGTTTATTACTGAATGTCTTTTTTATTGAATTAATGTTTATGTGTGCAAAATGAGCAATACAATTCATTAATAATACGTAGAATATTAAAACACACGAGGAAATGACACAGCATTGTTTTCGTTGATTACAAAACCAGTGACTGACTGGTTCTACATATAAAACTGAAGAAAATAAGACCTTGGTTGTAGCTGTAGTAAAATTAATGTGGTTGTTTTAAGTAATGTTATTTAATGTTAATAAATGGAACAATAAAAGTAGCTAACGATAATGGTAAAGAAAAAAAGAGAGATCGCGTATGTAAGTGCGCATGCGCACACTTGAAAACATATCCTCATTACATAAGAATATGAAAGCAACACTTATTTACTGTTCATATATATTTTAATTAATGTTTCTGAATTCGTTTTTATTGAATTAATGTTTGTGTGTGCAAAATTAACAATACAATTTAATAATAATACGTGGAATATTAGAGGAGACGAGACGGCTGCCGTCATTGTTTTTGTTAAAGCTTACAAAACCAGTGACTGATTGGTTCTACATATAAAACTGAAGAAAATAAGACCCTGATTGTAGCTGTAGTAAAATTAATGTAAAAAAATTAATATGGTTGTTTGAAGTACCTGTAATGTTATTTAATGTTAATAAATGGAACAATATAAGTAGCTAACCATTAATGGTAAAAAAAAAAGTGAGACTACGCTTATGTAAGTGCGCACATGTGAAAACATATCGTCATTACTCTACATAAGAATATGAAAGCAACACTTATTTACTACTCATATATATTGAAAGGTTAAATGTTGTACTCTGTATAGACAAGTAGAGAGAGAGAGAGAGCGAGAGAGAGCAGCCGAACTGCCGGATGTAAACAAACCTTAATTTCCCGCAGCTTTGTTTTTTTTTTGTTTTTTTTTTTAAGGGGATTAGCCCACCCGGGCATAGGTAACTGACCCACATTGGGGCCTGCGGGGCAATAATTTAATACTCCTGTAATAATAATAACAATTCAGAAAAAAAAAAAAAAAAAAAAAAAAGAGCTGACTATCTACCTATTGGACAAACTAAAATCGTTCCGGACCACGGGAGTTTCCGGACCACAGGAGTTTCCGGACCACAGAATGCCGGACTAGAGAGGTACAACCTGTATAACCAAATTGTGCTATGAAAACACGTACAGTGACCCCTCGTTTAACGAACTCAATCCGTTCCAGAAGGTCGTTCGTTAACCGAAATGTTCGTTAGCCAAAACCATTGTTTCAATGGGTTTTTGGGTAATTGGTTCCAGCTCACCGAAAATTTCCTAAATTCAACAAAAATGGTAGAAAAGTTCACTTACTTTGAGGTGTGTATGTAGAAGGCTTCTGGATAATGATGATGATGATGATGATGGGAATTAGAATGGGGGTGGAGGAGAAGGAAGAAGAGAAGGCATTGGGGTGGAAGAGAAGTCACCCCATGGCACCATTTCATCCATAAAATTTTAGTTCTCTTGGTGTATTTCAAGATTATTTTCTTTAAATCAACACTGCACTGCATTATATATTGTCAATATGTAAAATATATTTCAAAATGACCAATAATTTGCTTGGAAACACAGAAAAAAAGTGTTTAGTTGAAGAGAGTCTCAAGCAAGATGTTACCTCCACTGAAAACAGAGAGAGACTAACGCCTGTCTGGTGTGTTAACAGGCTGGATGGCACGCCAGAACAGCTCCTGGATCAGATGTCTGAGTGGCAACTCGTTGGTGTGGAGGTCACAAACAATCCAGACCAGCTTCCTCCCAATCTTCCGCTCTATCCACTGTATGACCGCCCCTTGCCACCCTGTGTTCGTGTTGGTGCTGTCCCCTCCAATGGCCTGCAGTGTCTGGTCTACGTTCCTCTCTCTGAGCCAGTTCACAATGTTATCTGCCGCTATCTCAGCTGGTTTCCTGATGTCATCTTTCTCTGGAGTGAAATGCCACAAATACTTCCCTCCTGGTTCACTGCAGCAGGAGTAGTGTTCCTCCTTCACCATGGCAGGGAACAACTTGTCAGAATCTCCAACTTTCATGAACACTTTAGTGTCATCCCTTCTCCCATCAAAGAACAAACAATTGATTCCATTTTCTCTTATCCCCTTATCAAACTCCTCTTCTAGGTTACTGACAAGTTTCTCCTGAGCTCTCCTTACTTTGTTATGATCTATCACCAGGTGAACATCATCAGGTGTTATCAAACCACCTTCAATCCAGGCAGCTGTTGCTATCTCTGCAGTTTCTCTGAGACCAGTGTGGTGTCGCATGCTGGCCAGAGCTATGCTCGGGATATCTTTCCTATTTCGAATCTTATGCCTGGAAGGTTTGGGATCATTATTTTCTGGGTTAGGGACAAAGTCACCATTCTCCTGGTCAGCACTCGGATCAGCCATGGGGAAGTCATTAAACTCTGAATCAGCTTGACTTAAATCATCGGCCTTTTTTACCTCACCCTGGGCCTTCTCAAGTCTCTTTTCCTCGGCAACTCTTCTCCTCTTCTGTCTCTCTGTGGCAGCCTCCTGTCTCTTGGACTCCGGAATATCTTGGCTAGAAATCATGAGAGCCCCTATACTGCCAGTCTTCTCTCTCTGTGCTTTGACAAATGCCAGTTCGATCACAGGAATCTTCAGTTCACGCTTGCAAATACAGGAGATGTGGGCCTCGGATTTACAGTCACGATCGCATCCAAACTCAGGACAGAAAACAATTGAGCACTTGCAAGTAATTATGTCAAATAACTGGTCCAGTTGCTTGGCAAAGCTGTCCTTAACTGCAAGTTCTCCTCTCCCAAGAGAGATATCTCTTGCCTTTTCCCAACTGGCTAGCAGTCTCTCACTAATCATCTTCTGACTTGTTTTGACTGGAGGCTTGAACTGAGCATTAGCCAGAGTGTACTGTGCCAAGACAGCTTTGGTCATATCACTGGCAATGTCTTTGTTTGTGTAAGTTCTTTGGTTCTTTTCACTGATTTGCCTGATTAAAACACCGTATCTCAAAGCAGCTCTCAATGTAGGCAACTCCGACTTCAGGAGCTCTCTCCCAGACCCAAGATAGTGACTGAGATGGCTGGATTTTTGGTTCCTCGTCCTGACACAAGCAGCCATCGCAAATATTATCAACTTATAAATGCATCAGAATCTGAAACAGAAAAAAATATTGTTAGTTGGGTTGTTAAAGAATGAAGTCAGAAAGCAATGTTCACTATTTAATTGTAATGCACTAATGCAGCTGTACGTTAGATTTTCGATAAATTTCACGCTAAAATTTACCTAGCAAAAGGTTGCAAAATATTGAAACCTGAAATTATTTTCTGTTTATATACACTAAAATCTACCAAAAAAGTGATGGGCCATTAGTTTTAGCTGATCTTCCCTCCTATGACACACCCTAATACCCACGTCAAGAAAACACGAGCCTAGGCCTTTGTTCTATAATGGCGCCCAAGGCTCTTCCTTTAGTATGTAATTTAGAATTAAGATATGTAATTATAAGGCACAAATCACAATAGATGAGAAAGTGTATCGGTGAGAAACAGAATAATGTCAAAGTGAAATTTAAAGTTTGGAAACTGTAGGCCTAGTTCAGGGCGAGACTCCACGACATAGTATCAGTCGGGCGTCTCTTCTCATCCATGCAGGTCAGTACCCCACCATATTTATAGAGACCTATCTAGCAGTTTATATTCATATTGAAACCTTGCCTAATATCATAAAGTGAATAAATAGTTGTAATAATGCGTGGTGATATAAAAGCCCTTCAGGCATTATGATCAGTCGGGCGTCTCTTCTCACCTACACAGGTGTACTGTATGTAGGCCCGAGGGAGCCAGAGAAATGCACGGCCCACCTGTCATCGTCCTCCTTTGAGGCACTCACGTGTTACTGTGGGGAACGCGGCTGGCCACCCTGCAATCTCCCTTAAGGCCCCTGGACATCTCACATATCACCATCTAGGACAGAAGACAATGATTGTCTTATATGGAATGATTCGCGGTCACCACTTAAGCGACCCCATGATACCGGACGCTGGAATAGCCCTGGTATGATTACCGGGGAAGTATCCCATCTATCTAGCAAGAGTAGTGTGTGAGCCGGGTACCAATCACGTGTATCTTGGTGCTACAAGGAAGAATGGTGCTGTAAATTTGGGTGCTACGAAGTATTTTTAGGTGATTATATAAAAATTGACCTGGGTAAGGAGGTCAATGATTTGTTATGAAGAATGCAGATTTTAATTAGTTAATTTGGAGAAGGTCGGGCATTGGTGTGAAGTGTAATGAACCTAATAGTAGTTATTTTGATGAAGGTCAACTGTTTTTTGTATTGTAACTGACTGCACTATTTTTTTTTATTAGGAAATAAATTAGTTAAGCCATGAATAATGTTTCACCCTTACTCCCACCTTTGGTTTCATGAATGCAAACATACACCCATGCCTGGCTTGATCTGCCAGCCACCTAACAAGCTACATACTGTCCAGGGGGTCTGGTGGTAGCGACATTAAAATTAAGAGTAGAGTTAAGTTATCCCCTTAGAATTAGTGATCCCAGAATGGACAGTATAGTACAGGCATCCCTCTGGTTTAGAAGGGTTCCATTCCTGAAAATCCTTCCATAATGCAAAACCATTTTTCCCATTGACTCACATTATGTAAGTGTAGATGTATTCCTACAGAATTTTTTGAGGCTCAAAAATAGTACGCAAGCACATATGTGTATGAAAATATACAGTTTTAAATTGTCTAATGTGATGTGTCGTTGACAGTGCAATTTTTGAGTGTACAGTTCCTTGTAGCCCCTCATGGCAATCTCCAATTCTCTGGCACACTTGAGGCTGCATTCAAGATCTGGATTGTTAGTCTCAAAGGGTTGAATCAGATCTACCATTTGAGTAATCCATTTAGCCATAACCTTTGTTGTCAGTTCACGGGTGGTGGTTGGAACTTCTATATCTTCCTCTTCACCAGCAGCTCGTTCCTGTTCCATCAACATTGGACAGATCCTCTCTGTGTGACTGTCAACAGCTCAACCACACCATCGTGATACATGTCCTTGAACCCTGCACCATTTGTCAGAGTTAAAATTTCCTGTTGCAACTCATTTAAGGTCTGAACCTGGGGAAAACCTTGGAAATCTTGGATGAACTCTGGCCAGATGTTCTTCCACTCCACTCACTATTTTGCATTTGACCTCATCCCAGGACTCGGCAGTGTTTTCTATGGTATTCATGATGTTAAATTTCCTCCCCAAATCTCAGACTGATTACTGAGCCTCACCATCAATTGCAGCTATAAGTTGTTTAAATGTCCTACGTAAATGGTACTGTACGCCTTAAAGTTGGCAATCACACCTTGATCCATATGCTGTATCAAGGCAGGTATTCAACCCTGATATTACTGGAAAGGTCATTAAGGTTAATAGGGTGGCTGGGAGCATTATTTAACAGTAATAAAGCAGCCTTGTTGTAAATATTTCATTGGTTACTGTACCTTTCTGCTGCTTGACAAAAACAGTTTGTGAACCAATCTTGGAAGAGGCTGGCAGTTCTCCATGATTTCCTATTGGAGCACCATATCACTGGATTTGAATTGAATTGAATTGAAACAGTTTATTTAGCCAGAAAAACACAGATACAGAGTGGATAATAATAACAGTATTAACATGGCTGAGCCAGTTGAGAACCTGAGCTCTCTTTTAGGCATCTGATGTATACTATACATTTATCTCAAGGAAGTATTATGTAACAGTTAGTATCATCTGGAATATTACAATAGCATGGTGGTAATAAGAACATCTCATAATGTTACCACAGGTATCACTTCAATATTTATTAATTTTATTTATTTATGACAGTACAGTAATACCCCGCTTTACGCGGTTTCACTTTACGCGATTCTACATTTACGTGGTACCTCGCCAGAACCGGACTTTCACTTTACGCGATGCATCTACACATATACGCGTAGAGTGTCTGGCGCGACGCTATTTTTAGATTTGACCCTCCCGCCTTCTCCCGCTTGGGCAAGCCGTGCGGTAAGGTTACGCAGTGGATGTCTCTGTTGCGTTATCAGTGACGTCATATGACGTATCGGACTGTGATTGGGCCATGCATCCTTACCTCCCTCCACTGCTAGCTGTGATTGGTTTAAAGTAATATGACATGTCCACCTGCGGGATGGAGGAAAGACGACGCTTGACCTAGCCACGTCAGTTGCATCCCTCCAGGCCACACCGTGTAAACCAGTATCCATTGTTCTGTAAAATGGCTTCCGCCGGACCACCGCCCCCAGAGAGAAACCTTGCCTTACCTGGACCCAACCGCCCTAAGCCAAAGAAGATACGACATTCCCTAAGCTACGAAGTGAAATACAAGATCATTCAAGAGTTGGAGAAAGGAATACGTCAAGCTGATCTCGCGCGCCAGCATGGAGTCAACGAATCTACGATTCGTACTATTAAGAAGGATGCAGCCAAGATCAAAGAACACATGAGAATCACAAAATCTGCAGGTGCTTCAATGATCAAGTATTGCCAGAACAAGGTGCTGCTAAAGGTTGAAAATTTGCTGGTGAGTTACTTGATTCGTCAGGAGCGACACAACATGGCGGTGGACACGCGATCCGTTCAAGAGTACGCCCGTGAACTGAACGCAGCAGTGTCACGTAAGATGGGAATTGCAGAGCCCAAACCCTTCAATGTTTCCTCTGGTTGGCTGCATAGGTTTAAGAAGAGGAACAAGATCACCAACATTAACACTGGTGGTGAAGAAGCGAGTGCTGATCGTGTGGCGGCTAGAGATTTTCCTCCGTTCTTACGTGAGGTTATGGAGGAAGGACAGTACACCGACGACCAGGTGTTCAACATGGACGAATCCGGTCTATTTTGGAAAAACCTGCCTACCAAGACCTTCGTTGTCCAGTCTGCCAGCAAGATTCGGGACCAGAAGTTGCAGAAGGAGCGCATCACCGTCCTCTTTACCACCAATGCCTCCGTTACCTGTAAACTCAAGTTATCGGTGATCCACACAGTCCGCAAGCCGCACGCCTACAAGAACGTGGACATGAGCAAGATTAATGTCCACTGGCTGACCTCACGTAAGGCGTGGATTTTCTCTGCTCTGTCACTCTCCTGGTTTGATGACTGTTTTGTTCCCAACGTGAAGAAATTCTGCGAGCAACAGAATGTTCTATTCAACATTCTGTTGCTCCTTGACAACGCACCAGGACACTCGCCACTACTTATGGATCGTTACCCCAACTTAAAAGTGGTCTTCCTTCCTCCCAACACTACGACATTGATCCAGCCCATGGACCAGGAGTTGATATGCAATGTGAAAGCTGCATACTCTGCAAAGAAATTTAAGCTCCTGAACGACTGTACCAACACCAAGGATGAGTTGCGTAAGCTGGGTGACACCGATAGCGAGAGCAAAAGCGACAAGAACGAGGACAAGGAACAACAGGTGGTGAATCAAGAAGTTCTTGTCAAACAGTTTTGGAAAAAATTTAACGTCAAACAAGCTGTGGACTTCTTGGTGGACGCACGGGATCAGCTGTCTGTAGCTACGATTCGTCACGCATGGAGGCATGTGTTGCATGGTGTCCCAGGTGAGAGGCGGAGTCAACCTGTGACTGGTGAGGTTCAGTCTGTTACAGTGGCATTGGACCTTGCAAGAGAAGCTGCGCACAGTATTGCAGCTGAAGGCTTCTCCGAGACCACCAACGAAGACATCCTGGAGGTGATCAGAGATCCTGAAATGACTGCCGACGAGATGTTGGAAGATGATCACATCAATGAAGAGGCAGGTGGTGCGTCAACCCCAGAAGAACACAAGTTAACGCATAGTAATATTAAGGGTGCCATCTAGTGTGCAGAGAAACTGAAGTTCTTCCTTTCCAACGACCATAACGATGACCGCTATGAAGTCTTCCATACCCGGCTGGTGCAGGCTATGGAGCCGTACATCAAGGTGTATCAAGACAACATCAACACTAGCCGTCAAAAAAGCATTACCGAGTTCTTCGCCCGCAACCCACCACAGCCAGGCTGAGCCAGTGATAGTGACAGTGAAAGTGAAGGTGACTTTGAGGGATTTGTCAGGGAGGCTCTGACAACTATGGTGGATAGTGATGGTGATTCACCTAAAGCCAGTAATCTGCCCTCTGCCTCGGAACCAGCCTCCATCCCCATATGCCGACCCATCTCTTCTACTAACTTAAGTGTCAAACCTAACCTTTATTTTTCCTAACCTAACCTCTTCTGTATTATGTGTGTGTGCATACCATCATAAAGTTAAGATAGTATTTTTACTACAACATAGTTTTGTGTCGTCAAAAAGTGGAGTTTGGGAGTCGGGCCAGTCTCTATTGGAATTAATCCCATATGTTCTGTTGTTCACTTTACGCGGTTTTCACTTTCCGCGGTACCCTGTGGGTTCAATTGACCGCGTAAATCGGGGTACTACTGTATAGTCTGGATTTACGCGGATTTTGTTTATGCATTTGGTCATTTACGCGGTGCCTTGCCAGAATGAAATGTTTTAATTACTCGGTAAATTTCATCATTTACGCGGGAAGCGGTGAAGGCAGGGTGCGCAAAAAGGTTGCCCAGTCATCAAAACATTACCCGCCTCCCACCACAGCCGGCCCAAGTCAGTGATAGTGATAGTGAGGATATGGACTTTGAGGGGTTTGACAAAGAGGACCTGCAAGCCTCTGTGGTGGATAGTGATACAATTGATACAAGTGATACAGGTGAGGGCCAATAATCTGCCCTTTGCCTCGGGACCAACCCCCCATCCCAGTGTGCCCAGCCATCTTTTCTACTAACGTAAATGTTAAGAAACCTAATATTATTGATATTTCTCTTAAATATTAATTGTGTGTGCATACCATCATAAAATTAAGATGTTATTTTTACTACAAAGTACGTATTGTGTTGTAAAAAGTGTAGTTTGGGGGTCGGCTCAGTCTCTATCTCAATTAATCCCATATGTTCTGTTATTTCGTAAATGCAGACAAATACTGCATTTTTTTTTTTTTATATATAAACAGGTGCTCCCCGACTTACGACGGAGTTAGGGACCCAATCCAGGTCGTAAATCCGACATGGTCGTAAGTCCGACATAGGTAAAAAAAAAAAAAAAAAAAAAAAAATCTACAATGAAATACAGTATGTACACTAAAAGTAATAAATAATGAGGAATGGCTACAGTACAGCAAAAGTAATAAATAATAAGGAATGGATACAGTGTGACTGAGCACTTACTTTAAATGTAGTCAGCTGAATGCACACAGGGCCCCCATAATTTTCTATTTACAGGATACATGGAGACTATATTAATTGGAAGAAGCAGAAGAGGAGACAGGGCTGGGTGGGTCATCAGTGTCGCATTCTTCAGACAGGTTTATGTGCTGTGGAAACTTGCTGGTTGAAGGTATTGGATCATCTTGAGGGAGTGAAGAGGCAGCACTGGTGGGGCGTGAGGAGACAGCACTGGGGGACTTCTTGAAATAGATGTCCAATTTAGACTGCACAGTTTGCTTTTTCTTTTCATTATAAATCTCCCTATAGCAAGCTAGTGACTCTTGGACCATTCTGTCAACTTTGGCATAACGCTCATAGTTTTAATCCATGCCATCAAACATTTGCATTCCTTTTTTAATTGTAGCAAATGCCTCTGCCATATGTTTCACTGAAACTTTTTGGGGGGTGCAGGTTCTTCTACATTTTGTCTCTCTTCTTCCTCTGCAATTTTCTGTGCGTCTAGTTCAATAAGATCCTTGTTACTGAGCTCTTCTGATACACTTTCAACCAACTGTCCAACATCTTCATTATCAATTTCTAACTCCAGCTGTTTACCTAACTCCACTATCTTGTTACTAATATCCGAAATAATTTCATTTTCATTAACTCCTTTGAAACAGTATGTCTGCTCAGGCATGCGCTTCCACAATAATCCAGTCTCATCTACATTGAATATTTGCTCAGGCAAATAATTCCCTTCCACAATCACTTCATCTAACTCCTCCTTAAATGCTTCAGCAGCATCAACATCGGCACTAGCTGCCTCTCCACTCACCTTAATATCGTGAAGACTGTAGCGTTTTTTAAATCTATCAAACCACTTTTGACTTCCTGTAAAGGTTTGATCACATTCATCTCCTGCCTGCTCCTTCAGGCTTTGGAACAGGCTTCTTGCTTTAGCCTGTATGGTTAGAAGGCTTAAGGGTACACGCTTCTGTATCTGGTCTTCTATCCATATCACCAATAATTTTTCCATATCGTGAATAGGACCTTGTCTTCTCTTTGATATTATAGTTCCCTCTATAGGTGTAGTTCCTTTCACTATTTCACGAATACGTTCCTTGTCCTTCAGAATAGTGGATATGGTCGAGTGTGAGAAACCTAGGTCGCGTGAGATTGTTGCTACAGTTTTTCCATTCTCATGCTGTGTTATTATCTTCATTTTCATCTCAAAAGTAATTGCCTGTCTCCTTTTCTTTGGAACACCACCAGCACTCTCTCTTGTATGCTTTCCACTCATTATAAAGTCAATTAAATACGATAATAACGAAAGTTCACAGCGCGATCAGTAAAGGATACGATAGCGAAACACTAACTAAGCGCTCCACTGAGTGAGTGTACCCACGAGGCGACCCGAGACGCGCCACCCTCTTGCCCCGGACGGAAACGTTTCGGTATAGAAAATGCGCGCATCATTTGAAAATATTTTTGGTCATGACTGCAACGGTCGTATGTCCCGACGGACGTACGGTCAGAGCAGGTCGTAAGTACCAATGGACGTAAGTCCATGTGGTCGTAAGTCGGGGACAACCTGTATACATAAAAAACAGTGGAATTGAAAAACATAAGTATAATGGGGGAGCAGTACAACATGGGTTGTACAGTAATAAGGTTGAACAAGAGGATAGAGCACAGGATTATGTCTAGTTGGCATTTATATTTATTGCAATGGTAATTACTTATCTATTTACATGATAATTTCCAATAAAACGGTTTTGATGGTACAATAAAAGCAGGTACTGTAAATATAGTAAGTGTTGCAAGAAATATTAATACTTAGACAATAGATATTTTTTAAGAGATGATTTAAAGGAAGGGAGCGTAGCCTTTGCTCGGATGGGTGGGGGTAAGTTGTTCCACACCTTCACACCGTGATATTTTATGGAGGCCTGGGACTGAGAGGAGTGCATGGGGGGTTGTCTTAGTAGCTCAGGGTGCCTTAAGTTGTATCTCTGATTATTCCGGAACAGGAAATAATTATTGTCAAGCAAGTGATTGATAGATTTGTAAACAGAGAGGGCACAGCAGTAGGTGTTAATATCTTTGAATTTTAAAATTTTCAATATAGCAAATGATCTGTTTTTTCAAGTAGGTCATAGTCCGTACAACTCTCTTTTGTGCAGTAACTAGAGATTGTGTTTTTGAAGAGCCAGAGGCCCCCATAGTATGTGACAGTGTATCAGGTGCTGGTAAACAAGATCATGATAGATTTCTTTCATTGCTGTGAGAGTGAGTGACTGTAGAGTGTGATACATGATACAGCATTGTTTATCGACTTTACTGTGAATGGCTTGTATGTGGTTTCTCCAGTTAAGTTTCTCATCAACAATAACTCCGAGGAATTTAGTATTTTGTTCGCATTCGAGGACTGTATTACTAAGGTACAGGGGGTCCAAGTCTGGGGTAAGTTTTTCCTTCTGTGAAAAATCGTGTAGTGGGTTTTCTCAAGGTTTAAGGTCAGTTTGTTAGGTATTACCCAGGCCCTGACTTTAGTTAATTCAGTGTTCATAGTTCTCATCAAGGAATGGAGGTCTGAGTTGCTGGCATAGAGATTACTATCATCTGCAAATAAGTTGTATTTTATGAGTGTGCTGGCGTGGACTATGTCGTTTATGTACAACAAAAACAGTACTGAACCGAGAATGGAACCTTGGGGGACGCCATACAAGATTGGTGAGGAGTCAGATTGGTGATTATTATAACAGACATACTGCATCCTGTTGGACAGATATGAGGTAAACCAATTGTGGGACAGGCCCCTAACGCCGTAATGGTCAAGCTTTGAAAGGAGGATGGTATGGTTGACAGTATCGAAGGCTTTTGAGAGGTCCAAGAATATACCGACTGTGAACTGACTGTCACCAAAGGAATTTAAGATGTCATTAGTAAAGGATAGCAGAGCACTCTTCAGTCGACCTTCTAGCTCTAAATCCAAACTGGGAGTCTGTAAAGATGTTATTGGCACACAAACATGGGCTTTAACTTAAAATCTCCTGCAACATTGCCCCCTAACAGAAGAGTTACACGATCCTTGGAAACCTTGAAAACGGAGCTGTCTTCTCTTCTGTTGAAATAAATGTCTGGGCATGCATGTACTTCAAGAACAGGCTGGTTTCATCTACATTGTACACTTATCGTGGTGTGTATCCATCAGCCTTAATGATTGCCTCTTGTTCGACTGGGTGTCGCCTTGCAGTCTCAGTATCAGCTCTGGCTGCTTCACCTACCATCTTAAAGTTATGGAGGTTTAGGCATTTCTTAAAATGTTCAAACCTTTGCTGGCATTAAAGGGTTTAACTAGCACCTCGTTCCTTAACCAAATCTTTGTGCAGACGCTTAACCTTTTTCTGAATAACCATGGTGTTAATGGGCACATTTTGCTTGGTCTGGTCCTCAAGCCACACACTCAGTAAGCATACCATACTTATCATAACATCACTAAGGTGAAAATACAGTGTAAAGGCTAACAATGGAGTAGGAACTTTAGAACTAGCCCTAATTTTGTCTTGTTATCACTCATGGTTCTGACAGTGGCGGTAACAAGGCCCAATGTTTTGGCAATGTAACCCACTTTTTCCCTCATTAAACCTCTTTAACATGTATAATATTGCTTCCAATGTAATGCACATTCGTGGTCTCTTACCACCACTGCATGCTCTTGCACTTAAGGGGCCATTTCCACTCATCTTGAATAAGAAAACACAGTAGTAATACAGTCCTGAAGAGGCAAAGCTGAATTCAAACTGACTGAAACTGCTATTGTTGTTGTGGGGTTGCAACCATGGTTACCACAGAGAATCCACACAAAATAAATTCTACAATTTTGATAAAAATTTGGGCTAAAATTTTATTTTATTTTTATTTTTTTTTACAGGCATTTACCCAAACTCAATAAGGGTGAGTTTTTTGTCCATATCCCATTTTTTTTTTTAAACGGTGAGGGCCAATTTACGTAACATTGAAATCTGTAATGCGGGGATGACTGTATTAAATTCAGTATTTGTGAATTCACGATTCGCAACGATTTCCAAGAATTTTACCCTCACGATTATGGGGTGATAAAGTGTATAGGAGAAACTACTGTACAAAACAATTTTCTTTTTCTACTCTGATTGAAAAAATAATAATAATACAAGTATGTCTTTTTTTACTTTTATCTTCTTCGCCACTGATTGGCTTGTTAGCCGCTTGGGCGATCGGTCACGTCTCTGATTACTTTTCCTTTTCATATAACTTCTTCACCAAAAGATCGGCTCGCTAGCCGCCCGGGTGATCGGTCACGTCTCTATCACGTACTGTTGGCAAATACTGGGCATACACCGGCTCCTGAATGTACCTGAACCCGCTCCAGTGTTGGTCAAGTCTTGTCTTGAAAGAGCTCACACTCAGTGCCGTCACAACACTCTCTGGTAGATTGTTCCAAGAGTTTACAACCCTCACTCCGAAAAAGTTTGCCCTCACGGCTTTCTGGACTTGCGGCTTCTTCCATCTTGAGCTGTGACCCCTTGTGGGGCGAGTGTCCGCCAGCTTCAAGTAAGGACACTCAACTGAGTAGTGCCCCCTGAGATGCTTATACACCTCAACTAGGTCCCCCCTTGCCTGTCTGTAGTATAAGCTAGGCAAGTTCAGGCACTCCAATCTCTCAGGGTAGCTGAGGTGCTGAAGTGCAGGCACCAGTCTGGTGGCCCTCCTTTGAACATTTTCAACCAACTGACAATCCCTAGCATATCTCAGGGACCAGATGGGGTGACAGTACTCCAGATGGGGAAGCACTTCACTCCTGAAGATCGTTACGAGGGACGGACTGTCTAGATATCTGAACGACCTTCTTATAAGACCCAATAATTTATTTGCCTGATTTACCTTCTTCTCGCAATGGCCCAAGAACTTCAGCTCATTGTCAACATACACACCTAGGTCCTTCTCACACACAGTCTCAACTAGTGCAGTTTCTTCATCCCGGTGGGACATATGATACGCCTCCTTTCCGTTGGTATGCCCCAGGTGCATCCTCTTACATTTCGTGACATTGAATCTCAGCAGCCATTTCTTCGACCATTCCTGGAGCCCACAGAGGTCCTTCTGCAGTTCTTCACAGTCCGCTTGGTTCTTAATCTCTCGAAATAACTTGGCGTCATCGGCCAACATTTGTATGGAGGAGCCAAATGGGTAAGGTTTGTAAAGTGGATTTTCGTATAATGAATAAAATAATAGAACATATGGGAAAAATAAGGTTCGTTTCTCCAATAACAAGAAAACCCTAATATCATACCCCAAAAACATGAAATTAGTTCACGAACAACAAAACAGCCTACCCACTAATGATAAATATTACACAACTACTGTAATATACTACCTAACACATTAAAAACATAAATAAAATATTATCAAGATCAAAATATGCAGCTAAAACCATTAAAGCAAATCTAAGTGAAAATATAACACAACCACTATACAGTATGCATAAGACACAGCTGCAGGTTTCAAGCCTCGCCATAGCAACCGGCCCCACTGGGGACACGTCCTCTGCCGACCCTTAACAATGCTCTCTCTCAAACTCTCACACACAAAGAAATGTTTATTCCCTCGATGTTTTGGGTCTGAGGTTAGTTTTTTTCTTCACATTCTGTACTGTACTGTATGTACGATTGTGTGTGCATAAAATTGAATAAAAAAATATAAAAGGAAGGTTTGCACTGAAACAATTCATAAGGCACAGTGGCACATCACACATGAAAAACTCATAGCATGTGCCCCACCTTCTCACATGCCTCACATAGCACAAACAACAATATAAACCCTTTTTGTCTGTGATCTGGAGATCATATGTGCGAGTGAAACATCAAGGTGGCCCTTTCCCTTCTTTTTGCTTTAATGCCACGGTGGCCAGTTGCAGTCTTGGTAGTCTGGGTTGTGGGCAGGCAGTGGTGGCAAGAGTAGCAGCTGCAGGAGTGGCAGTGGTGGCAAGAGTACCAGCTGCAGGTGTGGCAGTGGTGGCAAGAGTAGTAGCTGCAGGAGTGGCAGTGGTGGCAAGAGTAGCAGCTGCAGGAGTGGCAGTGGTGGCAAGAGTAGCAGCTGCAGGAGTGGCAGTGGTGGCGAGAGTAGCAGCTGCAGGAGTGGCAGTGGTGGCGAGAGTAGCAGCTGCAGGAGTGGCAGTGGTGGCAAGAGTACCAGCTGCAGGAGTGGCAGTGGTGGCAAAAGTAACAGCTGCAGGAGTGGCAGTGGTGGCGAGAGTAGCAGCTGCAGGAGTGGCAGTGGTGGCGAGAGTAGCAGCTGCAGGAGTGGCAGTGGTGGCAAGAGTAACAGCTGCAGGAGTGACAGTGGTGGCAAGAGTACCAGCTGCAGGAGTGGCAGTGGTGGCAAGAGTACCAGCTGCAGGAGTGGCAGTGGTGGCAAAAGTAACAGCTGCAGGAGTGACAGTGGTGGCGATAGTAGCAGTTGCAGGAGTGGCAGTGGTGGCAAGAGTACCAGCTGCAGGAGTGGCAGTGGTGGCAAAAGTAGCAGCTGCAGGAGTGGCAGTGGTGGCGAGAGTAGCAGCTGCAGGAGTGGCAGTGGTGGCAAGAGTACCAGCTGCAGGAGTGGCAGTGGTGGCAAGAGTACCAGCTGCAGGGTGTGACAGTGGTGAGAGTAGCAGCTGCAGGAGTGGCAGTGGTGGCAAGAGTTACAGCTGCAGGAGTGACAGTGGTGGCGAGAGTAGCAGCTGCAGGAGTGGCAGTGGTGGCAAGAGTACCAGCTGCAGGAGTGGCAGTGGTGGCAAAAGTAGCAGCTCCATGAGTGGCAGTAGTGGCGAGAGGAGCAAGAGTATCAGCTGCAGGAGTGGCAGTGGTGGCAAGAGTAGCAGCTGCAGGAGTGACAGTGGTGGCGAGAGTAGCAGCTGCAGGAGTGGCAGTGGTGGCAAGAGTAGCAGTTGCAGGAGTGGCAGTGGTGGCAAGAGTAGCAGTTGCAGGAGTGGCAGTGGTGGCAAGAGCACCAGCTGCAGGTGTGGCGGTGGTGGCAAGAGTAGCAGCTGCAGGAGTGGCAGTGGTGGCAAGAGTGCCAGCTGTAGGAGTGGCAGTGGTGGCAAGAGTAGCAGCTGCAGGAGTGGCAGTGGTGGCAAGAGTACCAGCTGCAGGAGTGGCAGTGGTGGCAAGAGTAGCAGCTGCAGGAGTGACAGTGGTGGCGAGAGTAGCAGCTGCAGGAGTGGCAGTGGTGGCAAGAGTACCAGCTGCAGGAGTGGCAGTGGTGGCAAGAGTAACAGCTACAGGAGTGGCAGTGGTGGCAAGAGTACCAGCTGCAGGAGTGCCAGTGGTGGCAAGAGTAGCAGCTGCAGGAGTGCCAGTGGTGGCAAGAGTAATGTTCTGTCAGATACTTTTTCCAGGGCATACTGTTCTGCTTTCAGTTCTAATATGTTGATCAAGATACTCTCTTTTGCCATCCTGGAATCACACGAATGGTTCACTTTGTTAGAACACGAAACCTCCCTTTCTCGGTAGACTATGTAAGGAAGGTTACTTCTTCATGCTCCATTTGTGCTGTGTGCAAGCCGAGGTTCTATCAGCCAGAAACTTCTCATTTGGTCAAAGCTACACATCCATTTGAGAGGCTCAGTATCGACTTCAAAGGACCACTGACATCATCGTGTTCTAATCGATACTTGCTGACAGTGATAGATGAGTTCTCACCTTTCCCTGTCGCTTTTCCTTGTACTGATATGACGGCCCACACTGTAATCAAATGCCTCTTCCAGCTGTTCGCTATCTTTGGCATGCCTGTTTTTATACACCCAGACAGAGTCACCTCCTTTATGTCCTCAAAAGTTCGTGACTTTTTACATAGCTACAGGATTTCTACCAGCTGAACCAGTTCCTACAATCCTCAAGGAAATGGCTACTGTGACTGCTACAATGGGGTAATTTGGAAGGCTGTGACTCTTGCACTCAAAACTCAACACTTATCCATCACCCTCTGGGAATGTGTCCTACAAGATACACATACATTACTGTCAACTGTGACAAATGCCACACCACACGAACGTTTATTGAACTTCCAGCGTCATTCAACTAGTGGATGCTCCATTCTAACTTGGCTTTCTTCACTGGGACCTTTTCTTGTAAAGCGTCATGTCAAACAGTCTAAGTACGATCCTGCTGTCAATGAGGCAGAGCTTCTTGAAGCAAACCCTCAGTATGTTCGCATGCGCTTTGCTGATGGCAAAGAAACAACTGTATCAGTTCGAGATCTAGCTCCGAGAGGGGACTTGCCAGGTGTGTCTGCGGAAACTAAAGATCATGCTCTGTAGGTTCCTAACAGCTCTGAGGCACCACTTAGCCAGATCGACAAGAGTGCCAGACTTGGTCCAGCGACTCAGACCATAAGACCCGGATTTGCTGATTTGCCTGTAGTAAAACCACAGTTATCACATCAGCCTGTTGCTCATTCTCCAGAGAGTAGGTCGCCTCTACGCAGGTCTGAGTGTCTTAAGAAACCACCTAATTTTCTGAATCTCTAATTGCTGTGTGTGGTTTAGCTATGCAGATGCAACATGTATTTTTATTCATTGCTATTATGTACTTTTCTTTTAGTTGCTCAGTTGATCTTACTTAGCAGAGCAGATTGTGATGATTTTCTTTATGGGTTACATGTATCATTTTAATGTTAATTTCATTTTAGTGATGTTTCCTGTAACTGATAAGTTATTGAGTTTGATGAGTTATGTATACAGTAAAATCTCGATGATACAAGTAGATACGTTCCTTGGAATCTGCTCGAAAAGTGAAAACATGTATAACGGAGGGAATAATACAAGGGTTAAATAAGGATGCGTTCCCGAGCACTGAGTATAGCAATGGCAGTAAATAAATGCGATTCAGTACGAGCGGACAAACTGGGATAGCAGATTCAAACACTGGAAATGGGAGAGGGTAGTGAGAAATGCTTTATGTATGTTGTATTGTCAAGTAAGAGAAAAAATTGAGACCTGCAATTGTGTATAAATGAGGCAGAAAGACAGATCACCAACCTGGGATTTGGTCACAATTTTCGTGATGCCATATGGCAGCAGGGTCTACCATTAGACAATATCTTCCCAGGCAGTAGTACCTCCCTGTTTGATAGCTACCTACTACCTACACTGGTGTTCAGTGTGGGATTTTTTTCTGGAAAGCTGATTCTTTAAGGCTCATATTTTATCAACCTGGTGCCAAATGAACCTAAATGAGAATTATGGTGAAAATGCATAAAGAAGTGTTAAAGGAATCTTAGGGGGAAAGAGGGGGAGGGAACCACCCACCCATGCTTCTCCCCCTCCTCTCTGCCAGCTGCTCCCAGATAAACATTCGTCTTCCACATACAATATACTCCTACACTTATTTGCAGTGGCGGCTCGTGCATAGGGCTGCAGAGCTGCAGTCCCCCCAGACACTCACTGCCAGGCGTATGATTCCTTTAGAGAGACAGCTGAATAATACACTACCAACAAATATATCATTTTATATGTTATTTAATTATTTTCAATACGTTGCTAAGTGAATTTTCATTAAAATCAGACCAAAATTTAAGTTACTTTCATAGTTGCTGTCAATGCTGTACGATTCATGTCTGTTATTAATTGGCGCCGCCGCCGCACAATGAGCTGCACTTGAAGCAGCTCAGTCTCGTACAACGTGTTTACATTGCGTGTGGACGTTGTGGTTAAATCGTGCTTTCTTTAATTACCCTTTGACGATGGAAAATCGAGTGAAGTATTTGCAAAACATCAACTTTTCCCAGCTGACATTAAATGAAAAGACTGAAATCAAAGCAAGAGGAAGACCTACACCAGTTTTATCCATTCAACAGAACAGTACAAGCAGGAACAAAGAATATACACGCCAGTTTAACATCAGTGTTTATCAGAAATGTGAATGGCTCTGAGGTAGGTCAAATTTGTGTATCCTACTGTTGTGTGAGGCTTGCAGTCCCTCCATTTTATTTTTCACTAGCCGCCACTGCTTATTTGTTCTTAATTTATCTTTATAGTACTGTACAGTATACATTTTTCTCTTTATTCAAAGACAAATTCTGAGGTTACTTGCATATAACATCTCAGTGACAACAGTTGTTGACAACCAGACTTAGTGTGATTTTCAGCCCTGAGAGTTCTGTTTCATAGTTTTTTTATTGTTGATGTAATATTCTTTTCATAACCTTGTTAACACTTAAGGACCTTAGTTGTTCAAATGCAGCAATAACTGATTTTCTTTAAACAGTTCAGATAAGCAGTGTTATCTCCCCCCCCCCCCCCCCCCCTCTATATGTGTACAGTCAACCCTCACTTTACGCGGTCCCACATTCCGCGTTTCCACGTTTACACGGTGCCCTGCCAGAACCCAGGATACTCACATTCCGCGGTGGGTGTACCCCTTTACGCGGATGAAGTATAATTTTTTTATTTAGCTCATAAAATTCATACAAATTATCCGGCCAGAATATAATTTACATTGCTGGAATTCTTACAATTTGATGATCATTTTGAATATAAACATCATAGATTTTGCATTAGACATACAAATTTTAGATACAATGTTTACTCTGAGTAAATATGTTATCTTTTGTGCAAAATGTATGACATTTATATTCAAAATATTCCTGGTCTTACAAGGAATCCAGCAATGTCAATTATATTATCCTAACTTTAGTCTGATTTATTATTTATTACTAAAAAGGTAAACAGTCTGGTATTCCCACACATTCATCTGGTAGGGAGGGACCGGCGACTGACCACCTGGCACGGTGTGAAGAATATTTTTTTTTTTATTAACCAAAGATATTTGTTTTAGCTCATAAAATTCATACAAATTACCCGGCCAGAATATAATTTACATTGCTGGAATTCTTACAATTTGATGATCATTTTGAATATAAACATCATAGATTTTGCATTAGACATACAAATTTTAGATATAATGTTTACTCTGAGTAAATATGTTATCTTTTGTGCAAAATATATGACATTTATATTCAAAATATTCCTAGTTTTACAAGGAATCCAGCAATGCCAATTATATTATCCTAACTTTAATCTGAGGTATTATTTAATACTAAATATTAAAATCTAGTTTTTTCACCCAACCTTTCTCTTGAAGGGAGGGTTGGTGGGGGGAGGGTTGGGACGGACCCACCATCTGGCGCGGTTGGAAGAGGGGTGAAGGCAAGGTGGGGTACTTTGATTGACAGATAGTGTCGTGAAGAATATTGTTTTTTTTATTAACTGAAGATATTTGTTTTAACTCATAAAATTCATACAAATTACCCTGCCAGAATATAATTTACATTGCTGGAATTCTTACAATTTGATGATCATTTTGAATATAAACATCATAGATTTTGCATTAGACATACAAATTTTAGATATAATGTTTACTCTGATTAAATATGTTATCTTTTGTGCAAAATATATGACATTTGTATTCAAAATATTCTTGGTCTTACAAGGAATCCAGCAACGTCAATTATATTATCCTAACTTTAGTTTGAGGTATTATTTATTATAAAAGTTAAAATTAGTTTTTTCACCCAACATTTCTCTGGTAGGGATGGAAGGTGGGGGGTGGGGGGAGGATTGGGACCGACCGACCATCTGGCGCGGTTGGAAGAGGGGGGAGGCAAGTTGGGGTACTTTGATTGACAGATAGTGTCGTGAAGAATATTATTTTTTTTTATTAACTGAAGATATTTGTTTTAGCTCATAAAATTCATACAAATTACCCTGCCAGAATATTATTTACATTGCTGGAATTCTTACAATTTGATGATCATTTTGAATATAAACATCATAGATTTTGCATTAGACATACAAATTTTATATATAATGTTTACTCTGAGTAAATATGTTATCTTTTGTGCAAAATATATGACATTTACATTCAAAATATTCCTGGTCTTACAGGGAATCCAGCAATGTTATTTATATTATCCTAACTTAAGTGTTTAATTTTCTTTGTTTAAAGGACTGTACAGGTAGTCATTTTCTGTTAAACTTATACAGCAAATATGACCATCAGTTTTCCGGCATTTTCGAAAATCCGGCACAGTCCCACCACCGAGACGAGGTAACACTTCCACCACCGATCGTCTCGTGCGAAGCAAGCGTATAAATTAAAGAAAATGCTTGCAGTGTGTTTAATATGTTATAGTATATTATAAATAAATAAATAAACAAATAAATCGGTAAATCCATTTCAAGTACTGTAAATGGAAAAATTTTACTCGACACCGACATTAGTTCCAGTTACCGGTAAATAGCAGACACTTCAGTGACGTCACTAGTGTTTACACTACACCAGCGGGTAACATTTGATGACATTACTTGAAGTGAATTGGCCTTATTTTAAAAAACCAAGGATGGTTGGTAGAGGACTACTGAGTCAGTGGGTAAGTGTCACATTTGGGGTACTGGTCTTATACAGCTCAAAAGCTAATTTTTAAATGGAAATTTGGGGGGGCCGTCTTATGCACCCCGACGCCTTATATGCCGAGATATACAGTATATATATACCGTATTTTTCGGCTTGGAAGACGCTGCATCGTGGAAGACTCACCCTGATTTTGGAAATGAAATTCTAAAAAAAAAAAAATACGGGTTTTAGCCCACCTGGGCACAGGTCACTGACCCACATTGGGGCCTAGGGGGGCGAAAGTATAATAATAATAATAATAATAATAATAATAATAATAATAATAAAGAAATACAAAAATGAAAAAAAAAATATCAAGAGTGAGAAACAATATACCTGTATGTATGTTGTGTTGTCAAAGTAAGAGAAACAATTGAGACCCTGCAGAAAGTCAGATCATCAACCTGGGACTTGGTCACATAGCAGCAGGGTCTACCATTAGACAATACACTATGCTTCCAATATCTTCCCAGACGGTAGTACCTCCTTGTTTGGTACATTATCTGCCTACTACCTACACCAGTGAAACCGTTGCTTGATGTACAGCCCTTTTGGCACAAGTACACACACCTCTTTGAATATCATCACTTAGAACTGCTTATCAGTCGTCATTTTCATCAACTTAAAAAAAAAAATCTGTATAAGAAGGCGAAATCTTTATTACAGCACTCATTTTATACACCTGGTCGCCTCCACGTCTAGCAAGCTGTAGTGTTTACATTCTTCCTCGTGTTTTTGTCAGCATGACAACGATGGGAAATATTTTCCAACAGTAGAAGGTAAGCAAATGTAAACATGTATATAAAAGTCTAAATAAAACAAAAAATCTTTATTTAAAAACAAAAAATTACAAGTAAAAAACTCGGTAAAAATAAGTCAAATTATAATTTTTGGTAAGCAAACACTAAAAATAAAAAAAATGTAAATCTCTAAATATCATGTCCAGTAAAACAGTCAAAAGCATTTTTATTCATCTTCAAATCCTGAGAAGTCGTCACTGTTGGATTCATCACCAAGCTCTGAATCATCACGGGAGGAACTTTCATCATCATCATCACTACTATCAGTCTGGTACAACAAGTTGTCTTCAGTGCCAACAATAGCATTACTGATAACACATTTTTTGAAAGACTTAACGATAACGATAACTTTAGTTTTAATATCACACCATGACTTCAGCACCCATTCACACACTTCAGGTATTGATGGGCGTTTCATCCTTCCAGTCGGCATCATATCATGATTCCCCTCTGTCATCCATTTATTCCATTTCTCCCTCATGTTATTCTTAAAGGGCTTATTAATGCTGACATCTAGTGGCTGTAACTGGGAAGTCAGGCCACCAGAAATTTCTGCCAGCTATGTGTTAAGCCCCTTTCTAGCCTTTTGGTGTTTTCAGTCCTGTGAGCACTAAACTGATCCCATACTAGCAGTGAATTCTTTCGTAGCAGGCCACCAGGACACTTGGACCACACTTTATCCAACCATACCTTGACACCTTCATCCATCCATCCCTTGGGTTGTACAATGACATGAATTCCATTTGGCAGGTTTTCCTTTGGAAATGTTTTTCTCTTGAAAATTAACAGAGGCGGTTGTTTGGTCCCGTCGGCACAGCAAGCTAAAACTACCGTGTAGTGAGTCTTTTCGTGTCCAGTGGTTTTAACAATCACCGACTTCATCCCTTTTATATTTACACTTTTATTAGGCACATCAAAAGTCAAAGGTACTTCGTCCATATTCCCAATTTGACTGAGTTCGGGACAACTCTGTTTTCTAACGTTAATAATAAATTTATGGAAATCTAATATTTTCTCTTCGTATGCTGCAGGCATTTTCTGAGCTAATTTTGTTCTTGTTCGCAAACTTAAGCTATTTCGTTTCATGAAGCGAAAACACCAACAAGCAGTTCCTTTTAAATCATCCACCCCTGTGTTTGCTGCAAACCTTCTTGCTTCCAAAATTATCATCTTCGTCGTCACTGCCAAACCCAAGTTTCTTTGGTCAAATATCCATGTTTTCAAGTTTTTTTCTAAGTCTGGCCATTTTGGTGGCACTGTACGAAGATTATGCTTCTGTTTATTGGCTTTTTTTTAATTCTTCCTCCTGCTTCCTCCACTGGCGAATCATCTTCTCAGTAGGTGGTGGTCCAAAGTTTCTCTCTGTTGCCTTGTTTCCATGTTCTTTGGCATATCGCACTACCTCAAGTTTAAATGCGATAGTATACTTATGTCTCCTTGATACACCTGCCATAGATGAGGGAGATAATTTGCAGGAATGAAAATAGCTTGTGACACAAATGAAGGCCTGGTAACAAATGAACAAAGTTTTAGACATTCAAGTACAGTACCGGTGTAGGAGTACGTGATATTATGTTGCCTAGCACTCAGGATGGATGGATGGAAACTCTAGGTGGTGGTTTTCTTATATAAAATATATTGTATACAAGACAGTCTGGCGCTGGAGATGCCGTGTGGTGAGGAGCTTGGTCAAGAGACACGTTCAGTGAGTAGCGTGCTTGAGGAGGTATCTGTGTGGGAGTTTCGTTAGAGGAGATGTTGCGTGTTGCTGTCCTCCATGTTGAATGAGGGCTGGACAGTGAGGAGGTTGCTTGGAGGAGGTGTTGCGTGTTCAGGAACGTAGGCCAGAAGGAATCTCAGTGGAGAGAATGCAAGCTTATATACACAGCAGCAGAAAGTAAACCCGTGGGAACTCGCCCGGTTTCTTGACTCCGTTGCTAGGCTAGACGTAGCAGGTGGCGATCCCCCGCCCGTGTTGCTAGGATACGGTAGCAACTGGTGACACCCCCCCCCCCTCCCCCGGGCCGCTCGTTTGGTTGCTAGGATACTGTCGCATTGGAATGCGGATGTAGTTTGTAGGGGAGAGATCCACTACACCGGTACGTTCTCAAATTTCCTGAGTTTTTAATTCGATGTTTTTTATTTGGACACAGAAAAAAACCCACTACATAATTTCAAAATTCAACGGTAGAAACTCTAATTTCGACGGGTTTGAGCGAGCAAAATGAACAATACAATTCATTAATAATACGTATTATATTAAAACATACGAGGAGATGAGACGGCATTGTTTTCGTTAAGACTGCGCATATGTAAGTGCGCACACGTAAAAACATTGCATCATCACCCTAGAATATGAAAGCAGCACTTATTTACTGGTGGGTAAAATTTTTTTTATAAATTCAGAAACATTAATTAAAACATACTGTATATGAACAGTAAATAAGTGTTGCTTTCATATTCTTATGTAGAGTGATGATGCAATGTTTAGAGTACTCAATCTCTTTGTCGTCGATCATCAATGGGGCCGGCTTGAATTTGGCTATGGGTATGACATCGAATTTCGTCTCGTTTATTTTCTATTTATTTGCATATCACAGGATCTCCTCTATTACCCCAGCAGTGAGTCGCGCCATCCTTGCCGTGGACCTTCCTGGGCAGGTGACGATCTGTGTTACATCGTCGGCATACAGGACATACTCGTTGCCGACAATTGGGGGTGACAGGTCAGCCGTGTAGAGTGTGTTAAGGGTTGGTGAGAGACAAGAGCCATGAGGCACGCTGCTCGAGAGGGCCGGTAATTGCAGGATGTAGTCTTGTGTCATGTTGTGCTGTCTGTATTGTCTTGAATATTTTCTCTTGGTGGGGTCAAAAGCCTTTATGAAGTCAACAAGGGAAACGGCCAGGGATGTCTTATGTTTCTCCAGGTTTTTGTGCAAGAAATCCACGAAACTGAGCAGTGTGATGTATAGGAGGTTCTCATATTGCCAAATTACTGTGGATCAATTGACTGATAAATACTAGTAATGCCCATTCAAAAACACTTAACATCTATGTTCGATGTAATGAGCTGCAAGCGCGCGTGTTACCAAAGCCACCAGGAAACAATGCTATGTTGTGTATGGGTTACTTTAACTCTCGCTACACTGTCCTCGATGATGTCCAATGTAACTCTAATGGGAGGGTGTTCGTGGATTACATCAATAATCATAATATCACTGTATACAACACAGACAAAGTGACACATCTGATGGGAGGCAGACTTGATTATGTGACTGGGTATTGTAGGTTATGTATCTATGATACTGTGCCGAGTAGCAACCTTGTAAATAAGCTACTGTGCCGAGTAGCATTTATATATGTAATTACGTGGCAACACTGCACGTGTTATGTGGCAACATTGCCCCGAGGCTGTCATATGGCAAGGCTGTCTCAATCTGACTCTGTGGGCCATGCATGGCACACGCAAGTCACTACTTGTATTTCTCCTATTCGTTAATAAATGGACTTCAGTGTTACCCGGTGTTTCCCTATCCATCACTGCCTTCTTCAGGGAACACTTGGAACCTTCATGGCGCAGTGAGTAGGATCTGTGGACTTACAAGTGTGTGAACAATGGACAGTTAGCCGGCGATGTGCGGTCGATGTGCGTGTCGACTCTGTTGTGTTGTGTTGCGTTTTGTTTCGCTGTGGCGGTGGCAGTGTTAGTGTCAGTGTATTAGTGTGTCTAGAGCTGAGAGTTGAGCATTGGCCTCTTTTTTGTGGTACCCACGGAGCACGCAGGCGTACACTCTTCTCGTGTGACATCCGGGGAGACGCTAACGTTCTCGCCTCCGCAGCGGCTCCAACCACCAAGGCCACCAGCATCTGCTGTCTCAGACACACACACACGCACGCACGCACTCACGTACAGAACAGTGGACTCTATGCGTTATTGTTGCGCTGTTTATTTCATATATATGTGGTTCAAGCTGATGAGGCGCCACTTTATATACTACACAGCGCAGTTAAAGATCGGCGGTAAGAAGGGACAACGACAAGATGGGAGACACGACTCCCCACCTTCTCCTCTACCGGGCACAGATGGAGCTTCTGCGCCCACCGCCCCTCATCCTTCACCTACAGCGACAGACATTGCCACAATTCTGAGGTGGATGGACGACAGGGACGAGAGACGCAGAGAAATGGAACTTCAGAGGGAGGAGATATGAAGAGAGGAGGAAAAGGCACGCTTTGATGCAATATTGGCGACCCTGGCGCTAACCCACCCTCCCTCACTCGCAGGTATCGCGCACCAAGGCGCCAGTACCCTCCCTCCTCCACCACACCAGCGTCCTCCAGGCACTCTTGCTACTCCAACAGCTCCCAAGGCATCTGTTCAACCCCCACCCGCCCTCTCACCAGACATAACGTTTCAGCTTTTTCGTGAGTGGAGGTAGCGGTGGACAGATTACTTCACGATGGTGGACGTTGACAGCATGCCTCCAAACAAACAGCTCATCCAACTGCGGATGTGTTTGTCGCTGGAGACCCAGAGAGCTTTGGAGCACACATTGCAAGTGCCTCCCGATTCTACGTCTTCAGTGACGGATGTGCTCGACCTTTTACAGGAGCACGTTATAGGTAGGAATAACTAGGCCTTGTGTCGCCGCGCCTTACCAGCTGCAAGCAGGCGGAGAATGAATCCTTTGGCAACTTTTTTATACGTTTGAAGAGTTTGTCGGAGGAGATCGATGTCTGCAAGGCGCACTGCCGGGAATGTGAGGAAGCCTGGATCAAGCACGGGATCTTGACAGGTGTCAGACAAGAAGAGTTGGTGCAGCGACTCATCCCCCTGGACGCTTCCTCCACACTCCAGGTGGTAGTGACTGAATGTCGGTCATACGAGGCCACTAAGTCTGCCACCTCTGCCTTACGGGCCCCACCTGCTGTGAGAGCTATCTCACAGTACAAGAAGGGTAAGAAGACGGCCAACAATGTGAAGGCTGCCGCACGTTCTTCCGCGCCTCCGCCTAGTGCTTCCTGTGGCAGCTGTGGAAAGCAGCATGGCCCCAAGACATGCCCGGCCGCCGACGCACTGTGTCGTGGATGGGACTGTAAGGGCCAATGGTCTAACACAGACAGGTGCTCTGCACGAGGCCACAAGTGTCAGGCCTGCGGTCGCTATGGACACTACGACAAGTGCTGCCGCCAACCCAAGCCCAAAAGCCCGAGACGAGGAGGAAAGCAGCGCATTTCCCTCGGGGTGGTTCGCACGCAGTCCCCTTCAGATGGCCCACGCAGCCACAAGCAGCAGCTGAATCACATCAGGAGGGTGGAATCGACCACACGCCCCAGGGCTACTCCTTCCCCTACCATCCGCGTCGCCGTCACACACAGTGATGTGTCGGGTCACATTGAGGTGATACCGGACACCGGCGCTGATACTACGGTGATAGGCCTGAAGCACCTCCAGAAACTGGGCCTCACCAAACGCGACCTGGGACCACCACTGCAGCTGCTGTACTACAATGCAGACGATTCCCAGATGCCGGACGCTGTGGGCTCCTTTCAAGCAGAGATCACCTTCGGCGACAGGTCGTGTCACGGATGGATGGACGTGCAGCTTACTCTCGCTACACCCTTGTTGTCGTGGGAGCACTGCAAGTAGTTAGGCATGGTGCCCAGAGACTTTCCCCGAGTAGGTCCCAGCTGCTCGGTACACCGCCAGCAGGGTGCGTGAGTCAACGAGCGACGCGCCTGGCGCTGCCGCACAGAGCTGCCCAGAACCCGCGTCCACTCCCACCCACACAGGACGCTCCCCTGCCCAGATCCTGTATGGTCACCCTCTCCACTCTTGCGTTCCTGCACACGCCAAGGCCTTCGCGAAGGAGTGGCAGACCAGAGCCAAGAGCTGCGACCGCCGCGCCACTACACGTGCCCAGGACGCCAAGGCTCGGTATGACAACCATGCCCTCCCTCTTCAGCCGCTGGAGATTGGTGCCCTTGTCCGCGTCCAGGACCTGACGACGACACGTTGGGACAAGGTGGGCATAGGCCGGTTGCGGGACTACAAGGTCAGGATGCCGAGCGGCCACGTCTGGTGGAGGAACCGCCGCTTCCTCCGGCCAGTCCCACCCCCTGCTGCTGGCCCCCTGACCGAGGACGAGTCCCCTACACCTCACGAGCATCCGCCCCATAGTGCACCTCGACACTCGGAGCGACCTAGGTCTATGAAGTCCGCTCAAGACAAAAACTATGAGCGTAAGGGGGGGAGGGAGATGTAGGTTATGTATCTATGCTACTGTGCCGAGTAGCAACCTTGTATATAAGCTACTGTGCCGAGTAGCATTTATATATGTAATTACGTGGCAACACTGCACGTGTTATGTGGCAACATTGCCTCGAGGCTTCCATATGGCAATGCAGTCTCAGTCTGACTCTGTGGGCCATGCATGGCACACGCTAGTCACCACTTCTATTTCTCCTATCCGTTAATAAATGGACTTCAGTGTTACCCGGTGTTTCCCAACCCATCACTGCCTTCTTCAGGGAACACTTGGAACCTTATATAAATGCTACTGGGCACAGTAGCTTATATACAAGGTTGTTACACGGCACAGTAGCATAGATACATAACCTACAGGTAGTCTCCGACTTACAACTGCCTCAACTTACGTCCATCGGTACTTACGACCTGCTCTGACCTTACGACTGCCGCAGTCTTGACCAAATTTTTTTTTTCAAATGACACACGCATTTTCTATACCGAAACGTTTCCAGTTAAAGGAGTGTCCATGCATAATTAGAAAATTATGGGGGCTCCGTATGCATTCAGTTGACTACATTAAAGTTAAGTGCTCAGTCACACTGTATCCATTCCTCATTATTTATTACTTTTACTGTACTGTATTTCATTGTAGATTTTTAATTTTTTTTTATTTTATTTATTTATTTTTTATATCTATGTCGGACTTACGACCATTCGGACTTACGACCTGGATTTGGGCCCCTAACCCCGTCGCAAGTCGGGGAGCACCTGTATATATATATATATATATATATATATATATATATATATATATATATATATATATACAGGTAGTCGTCGACTTACGACCGAGATTGGTTACGGCCAACCGGTCGTAAGTTGATCTGGTCGTAAGTCGGCCTATGTTATAATTACCTTACGTATATTATAATGTGTAATCATCTTTAAGTCATATTTTATCAACATTTTCTTTGTTCATTATTGTTACGGTCGTCAGGTTTAAGTAAATCACTGCATATTACAGTACAATTGGTTTATTATTTACACAACATACAAAAAAAAAAAAATACAGGTGCAAAACATATAAAACATTTTAGTTGCAAAACATACAAACATACAAAAAACATCTTATTGGCCGCTGGTGCTTGGCTGTGGATCGTCGGGGTCGTCAGCTGGGGCAGCCTTTGGGGTAGCCGGAGGAGTTGTTTTTTTCATGAACATGGTGAGCTTTGTCTGAATTGTTCGTTTCTTCTTCTCCTCGTAAATTTCTTGATATGGACGAAACGAATTGCGTGCCATCCGCTCAATCCTTGCAAATCGTTCAATGTTTGGGTCCATTCCTTCAAAATGGGCAAGAAGTTTATTTAGTAGAGATAAACCTTCTGATAATCCCTTAGTGGTGAACGTCCTTTGTGGCTCCTCCTCCTCTTCGTTATCCGCTGCTTCTCTCCTTTCTTCTTCTGCTACATTTTCTTCTTCCAATTCGATTAGCTCTTCATTTGTAAGTTCCTCTGATTCTTGGTCTAGCAACTCCTCAACATCTTCCACTTCACATTCCAAAGAAAGATCTTTTGCCAGTTTTACTATTTTTTCCCGAATAACTTCAAGCTCATTTTCACTGTCAAATCCTGCAAAAGTATGAACATAGCGCTTAACACACTGTTTCCAGATGCCATTCATGCACTTCTCCGTCACAGCCTCCCAGGCGTTTGCCAGATTCTTGATACCCATAAGAATGTTGTACTGTTTCCAAAAGTCACGCAACGATAGTTCTGGGTCGGCATCTATAGCGGCTATGGCTTGGGCAAAGGTGGTTCGGAGATAGATAGCCTTGAAAGTAGCAATTGAACCTTGGTCCATAGGCTGCAAAATTGAAGTCGTGTTTGGCGGCATAAAAATCACTTTCACGTCCGGATGAATATCTGATAGATGAGGTGGATGTCCAGGCGCATTGTCCAGTAGCAATAAAATCTTGAAAGGAATTTCTTTCGTCAAACAATATTCACGAGCTTGAGGAATAAAACAATTTACAAACCAGTCTTCAAACAGTGCCTGTGTCATCCATGCTTTACGGTTAGAACGAAAGTAAACGGGCAGCGTGTGCTTGTTTACATTTTTCAACGCCCGCGGGTTTTCTGAATGGAAGATTAGGAAAGGTTTCAGCTTAAACCCCGCGATGTTCCCGCCAAGCAGCAGAGTAAGCCTATCCTTAAATGCTTTAAATCCAGACATGCTTTTGGCTTCTTTTTGGATGTAAGTGCGTTCTGGCATCCGTTTCCAATACAATCCCGTTTCATCCACATTAAATATCTGCTCTGCTAGATATCCCTCATCCGTAATTAATTCATCCAGACTGTCAACAAACTTGCGTGCTCCTTCCTCGTCTGCACTCGCTGCTTCCCCAGTCACTCGAACATTATGAAATTGAAATCTTTTCTTGAATCTCTTGAACCAGCCAGTACTTGCTGCAAATTCTTGACTGTAGTCTTCTCCGGCGCGCTCCTTCAAAGTCTGAAATAGACTTCTAGCCTTCGTCTGCACAGTAAAAAGGCTTAACGGTGTCCGTTTCTGGATCTGATCTTCCATCCAAATGTAAAGTAATTTCTCCATTTCGTGGAGAGGCCCAGTCCGTTGCTTCGTTATAACTGTCGCTTGCATGGGTGCAGAACCTTTCACAGCTTCACGAATCCTTTCTTTATCCTTCAAAATCGTCGACACAGTAGAGTGTGATAGCGTCAGATCACGTGCAATCTCATTCACTTTCTTACCCCCTTCGTGCTGTTTAATCACCATCATTTTAGTGTTTAAATCAATGGCCTTTCTTTGCTTCTTGGCAGGTTGAGGAGTAGATGAAGACAGTTTCCTCTTGGTAGACATCTTGGGGGGGGTGGTGGTTCAAGAAAGATTTCCGAGACAAAAGAAAGGCACAAGGCAAACAGACACGGAGGGAAGTGTGCTGTACCAGCGAGCGTGTTTGTAATTGAGCGCGGGGATGCGCGCGGCTCCAGCTCCCGGCAGCGTCAGGAGGCTGGGGCCAAAACTGTCGTACCGCCGGTCGTAAAGTCGAACGGACGTAAGTCGCATAGGTCGTAAGTCGACGACTACCTGTATATATATATACAGGTAGTCGTCGACTTACGACCTATGCGATTTACGTCCGTTCGACTTTACGACCGGCGGTACGACAGTTTTGGCCCCAGCCTCCTCACGCTGCCGGGAGCTGGAGCCGCGCGCATCCCCGCGCTCAATTACAAACACGCTCGCTGGTACAGCACACTTCCCTCCGTGTCTGTTTGCCTCGTGCCTTTCTTTTGTCTCGGAAATCTTTCTTGAACCACCACCCCCCCCCCAAGATGTCTACCAAGAGGAAACTGTCTTCATCTACTCCTCAACCTGCCAAGAAGCAAAGAAAGGCCATTGATTTAAACACTAAAATGATGGTGATTAAACAGCACGAAGGGGGTAAGAAAGTGAATGAGATTGCACGTGATCTGACGCTATCACACTCTACTGTGTCGACGATTTTGAAGGATAAAGAAAGGATTCGTGAAGCTGTGAAAGGTTCTGCACCCATGCAAGCGACAGTTATAACGAAGCAACGGACTGGGCCTCTCCACGAAATGGAGAAATTACTTTACATGTGGATGGAAGATCAGATCCAGAAACGGACACCGTTAAGCCTTTTTACTGTGCAGACGAAGGCTAGAAGTCTATTTCAGACTTTGAAGGAGCGCGCCGGAGAAGACTACAGTCAAGAATTTGCAGCAAGTACTGGCTGGTTCAAGAGATTCAAGAAAAGATTTCAATTTCATAATGTTCGAGTGACTGGGGAAGCAGCGAGTGCAGACGAGGAAGGAGCACGCAAGTTTGTTGACAATCTGGATGAATTGATTACGGATGAGGGATATCTAGCAGAGCAGATATTTAATGTGGATGAAACGGGATTGTATTGGAAACGGATGCCAGAACGCACTTACATCCAAAAAGAAGCCAAAAGCATGTCTGGATTTAAAGCATTTAAGGATAGGCTTACTCTGCTGCTTGGCGGGAACATCGCGGGGTTTAAGCTGAAACCTTTCCTAATCTTCCATTCAGAAAACCCGCGGGCGTTGAAAAATGTAAACAAGCACACGCTGCCCGTTTACTTTCGGTCTAACCGTAAAGCATGGATGACACAGGCACTGTTTGAAGACTGGTTTGTAAATTGTTTTATTCCTCAAGCTCGTGAATATTGTGTGACGAAAGAAATTCCTTTCAAGATTTTATTGCTACTGGACAATGCGCCTGGACATCCACCTCATCTATCAGATATTCATCCGGACGTGAAAGTGATTTTTATGCCGCCAAACACGACTTCAATATTGCAGCCTATGGACCAAGGTTCAATTGCTACTTTCAAGGCTATCTATCTCCGAACCACCTTTGCCCAAGCCATAGCCGCTATAGATGCCGACCCAGAACTATCGTTGCGTGACTTTTGGAAACAGTACAACATTCTTATGGGTATCAAGAATCTGGCAAACGCCTGGGAGGCTGTGACGGAGAAGTGCATGAATGGCATCTGGAAACAGTGTGTTAAGCGCTATGTTCATACTTTTGCAGGATTTGACAGTGAAAATGAGCTTGAAGTTATTCGGGAAAAAATAGTAAAACTGGCAAAAGATCTTTCTTTGGAATGTGAAGTGGAAGATGTTGAGGAGTTGCTAGACCAAGAATCAGAGGAACTTACAAATGAAGAGCTAATCGAATTGGCGGAAGAAAATGTAGCAGAAGAGGAAAGGAGAGAAGCAGCGGATAACGAAGAGGAGGAGGAGCCACAAAGGACGTTCACCACTAAGGGATTATCAGAAGGTTTATCTCTACTAAATAAACTTCTTGCCCATTTTGAAGGAATGGACCCAAACATTGAACGATTTGCAAGGATTGAGCGGATGGCACGCAATTCGTTTCGTCCATATCAAGAAATTTACGAGGAGAAGAAGAAACGAACAATTCAGACAAAGCTCACCATGTTCATGAAAAAAACAACTCCTCCGGCTACCCCAAAGGCTGCCCCAGCTGACGACCCCGACGATCCACAGCCAAGCACCAGCGGCCAATAAGATGTTTTTTGTATGTTTGTACAGTATGTTTAAAATGTTTTATATGTTTTGCACCTGTATTTTTTCTTTTTTGTATGTTGTGTAAATAATAAACCAATTGTACTGTAATATGCAGTGATTTACTTAAACCTGACGACCGTAACAATAATGAACAGAGAAAATGTTGATAAAATATGACTTAAAGATGATTATATTATCATTACACATTATAATATACGTAAGGTAATTAAATTGTACTGTAGTATGCAGTGATTTACTTAAACCTGACGACCGTAACAATAATGAACAGAGAAAATGTTGATAAAATATGACTTAAAGATGATTATATTATCATTACACATTATAATATACGTAAGGTAATTAAATTGTACTGTAGTATGCAGTGATTTACTTAAACCTGACGACCGTAACAATAATGAACAAAGAAAATGTTGATAAAATATGACTTAAAGATGATTACACATTATAATATACGTAAGGTAATTATAACATAGGCCGACTTACGACCAGATCAACTTACGACCGGTTGGCCGTAACCTATCTCGGTCGTAAGTCGACGACTACCTGTATATATATATATATATATATATATATATATGTATATATATATATATATATATATATATATATATATATATATATATATATATATATATATATATATATGCAAGTAAATCACTGTAGGTGCGCGTGATCTAGGTATATGCTGATAACCACCAGGAAAGAAGAAAACACGAAGTTTCCAAGCGCTTTCGTGTAATTCACATCTTCAGGGGTGAGTACAGACTCACCCCTGAAGATGTGAATTACACGAAAGCGCTTGGGAACTTCGTGTTTTCTTCTTTCCTGGTGGTTATCAGCATATATATATATATATATACACACATATATATATATATATATATATATATATATATATATATATATATATATATATATATATTTTTTTTTTTTTTTTTTTTTTTTTTTTTTTCCATTAGCCCAATAAAGCACGCGGACTTCTACATATAATCAACACCTCAACCCGCCAGGATTCGAACCCACGGCTCACGAGCCTATGACTGTGACCGGGGAACGCTAACCACTGGACCACCAGGATACTAAAAGCAGTCCTAGACTTTGTTATATTTCACACAAAGCCTGTTCAACCTTGCCAGAACCGGACTTTCACTTTCCGCGGTGCATCTACTCATATACTGTACGTTCGAAGTATATTTTTTTATTTTTTTTATTTGGCTCATAAAATTCATATAAATTACCCGGCCAGAATATAATTTACATTGCTGGTATTCTTACAATATGATGATCATTTTGAATATAAACATCATGGATTTTGCGTTAGACATACAAATTTTAGATCTAATGTAATAATTTGGTTTACACAAAGCAAATATTTTATCTTTTGTGCAAAATATATGAAGTGGGAGGTGGAGGAGGAGAAGGGAGAAGAGAAGGAGGTGGAGGAGAAGCATTTTACTGCTTCTTGGAAGGTGAGTCACCTTCCATGAAAATGTCAGGAACCTCTGGACTGACAGATTCTCCACCATGAACATTCTCTCTCCTTCTTGAAGTGGAAGGCTGAGGGATAGCATCTTGTTCCCTCTGCCTTTTACTGAAGAAAGTGTCAATTGTGCTCTGTGGGGCATCTCTCCTCCTCACCATTAATTTTAAAGAAGGAGACCACTGAGTCCTCAACATGACACAAAGTTAGTTCAGTTTTTTCCACTTCTGGGTGCTTTGAAGCCAGTTCCTTGAACTTCTCCCATTGGTAAATCACATCTTTCAACTCTTTAGTTGACATATGGTCATCACTTTCAATTTCCTCCTCACCACTGTCAGCCTCTACCTGTAACATCTCATCCAGTTGCTTCAAGTCATCAGGAGTAAGTTCCTCCTCATGAGACATCACAAGCTCTTCGACATCATCCTCTTCCACTTCAAGGCCCAATGACTGACCAATGGACACAATCTCCTGGTCCATTTCTGTGTCATCCTCAAATCCCTCAAAATCATGGACTACTGATGGCCACAGTGCTTTCCATGAAGAATTGAGGGATTTAGTGGAGACTTCTTGCCATGATGACACAATCAATTTTACAGCCTCCAGGATGTTGAATTGTGTCTTCCAGAACTGTTTCTGTGTTAGTTCAGGATCATTGGAAGTTGCCTGATGACACCTCCTAAACATTTTCTTCATGTACAACTTCTTGAAGTTGCTGATCACATTCTGGTCCATTGGCTGTATGACTGATGTAGTGTTGGGAGGCAAAAACAACACTTTCACAAAGTCAAATTGATACTCCAAAGTTCTGGCAAGTTTAGGGTCATGACCAGGAGCATTAGCCATGAGGAGAAGAGCCTTTAAAGAGAGTTTATTGGTGGTTAGGTAGCTCTTGACAGAAGGGCAAAGCACATCAACAGCCCATTCATTAAAGAGCTGTCTTGTCACCCATGCCTTACGGTTGGACTTCCAATAAACTCCAAGCTTTGTTTTTAACACTTTCTGTTGCTTGAACACCCTGGGGTTTTCAGAGTGGAAGACAAGCATAGGCTTCAGTCGGAAATCCCCTGAAGCATTGGCACCAAGCAATAGAGTGAGACGGTCTTTCATGGGTTTATGCCCAGGTAAAGAGGCTTCATCTCTGGTGATGAATGTTCTTTTGGGCATCTTTTTCCAGAACAACCCAGTTTCGTCCACATTGAACACTTGCTGTGGAGGATAATTTTCTTCTTCCATCAGTTCTTTAAATTTCACTAAAATCTTTGCTGCCCCTTCCTTATCAGCACTAGCAGCTTCACCATGCCTAACAACACTGAAAATGTCACTTCTTTTCTTAAATTTTTCGAACCAGCCTTTGCTGGCCCGAAAATCTTCAAATTCTGTGCCTGAAGAACCAGGTTGATCTGTCTTTAAATGTTCGTAAATCTCCCTGGCTCTTTCACAAATGAATTCAGTAGAAACTGAATCACCTTTCATTTGTTTTTCCCTATTCCAGATGAGAAGTGACCTCTCAGTTTCTGCAATTAGGGATCTACTTTTAAACACTCTTGTAGATTTGTCTCTCACTTTCACTTCTTTAAATTTGTCTTTCTGTGCAAGAATTGTCAACACAGTTGATGTCGACATGCCATATTCTTTGCATAGCGCATTTGTTCTAATGCCTTGTTCATGTTTTTTTTATAATTTCCTGCTTGGTTTGGATTGAAATTGCTTTTTTTGATCTCTTAGGCCCCATGTTGGATTCAAACAATGTCAACATGTGTTTTTTAAAGTTAAACTTGCTGTAAATAAAGAATATTTTCTTTAAAATAACACTGCACTGCGCTATATATTGTCAATATGTAAAATAAACTTCAAAATGACCAATAATTTGCTTGGAAACACAGAAAAAAAGTGTTTAGTTGAAGAGAGTCTCAAGCAAGATGTTACCTCCACTGAAAACAGAGAGAGACTAACGCTTGTTTGGTGTGTTAAGAGGCTGGATGGCGCTCATAAAACTAGTCACTTTACCTTCAATTATGTTCAATAATTGTTAAAATGACTAAAAAATTTAATATTAAACTTTTAAAATTATTGAATAGTATAAACTTCTTGATATTTACTAAAATAGTAAGGAATTTAAGCCCTAGAACCGATTACTGTATTGGCGGACTAATACTACAGCTGGTGGACCGCCAAGTGCAAGCGAAAACTTGTTGAGGTCGGCTCGTAAGAAACTCGTTAACCGAGGGATTGCTCGTTAACCGAAGTTAAGAATCTTATGGGAGGTAACTCTTAACCGAAATCTTGTTAACCAAAGAGCTCATTAACCGAGGGATCACTGTACAGTACTGTATTTAGTTTATATTTAATGTTTTGTTAATTCTATTACTGATATACAGTACTTTGTATGTACTTTTTCTTTGAGTTGGAACCAATTACCCAATATCCCATTGAAATAATAAATTCGGTTTACGAACGACTCTGGAACGAATTGTGTTCGTTAACCGAGGGACCACTGTATATATAAAATTATATCATTTTGTATTGGTACTCACCGATGGATGGAGGTGGTGGAGCGAGTGTGTGGTGGGTAGTGGAGTGGAGGAGGCGGATGGCGGGAAGGGAAGAGGAGGGTGGGAGCGGGGTGGAGAAGGGAGGGTGGTGAGTCAATGAGACTTGGTGGCTGCCTCCTCCTCCTCTCGAGAGAGCATAGCAGGGCAAGAGGAGAGAGGGTGATGCTCTGTAAAAGGTAGTCTGTGACGATGCAAAAACAAAGTTAAATTGAGCCGCCGGGACGTTATCCGAATTATTGGTATCTAAAGAGTAGCAACGTTGTACCGAAACAACATTAATCGGGGCGACGTTATTTGAGGACTTACTATTACTGCACAGTACACGATGGAATGCATATACCCCTAATTACATTAATTCTTATGGGGAAAATTCCTCATTATAAAACATTTAATTTTAAGTCTCTTTTCTCTGGAACACATCCCTGACGCATAATGAGGTCCCCCTGTACTGAAACACTGGAAAAATGGTCCCTTCATGGGCGGATACAAGAATATAAAAAACGGGGGGTCCAAGAAGTTGTGGGTGGGGGGAACATGATGAGCACATTGAGCCCACCCAGCTGGGGGGGGGTCTTGGGAGGGGTGCTGTAAGCCCTCCCCCAGAATTTTTTATTTATTTTATTTTTTTTAAATCTGACTAATATCACGGGCATTTTGAGGCCATTTTGAAATTACGTGCCTTTGACATTAAGAGATATCCTGATGTCAATAGTAACTACTTTTTACTATACAAAAACATCTGAGTACAATACTGCGTTAAAGAAAAGGTAGTAGAATTTTCTTATGAAAAGGGGGGGTGGTCTGGACCCCCAGGACCTCTACTAGATCTGCAGCTGCCCTTACCTGTATATCAAATTTCCAAATTTATTTACTTTCCAAGAGCCTCTTGGTCTTAGGTATTTCAGACTCCTGATACTCAAGTGTAAGTAATATTGTACTAAATTTATCAGTAAAAAATAAATTATGCTTTTACTCCATATTACAGGAGCGCCACTACTTGAAGAAGCAGAAGGAGATGATGGATGTGATTTTCATTGTGCAGAGGATCAGTTTTCTCTCTCTACTCGTGACTCGGACAGTTTGAAAGATAATGTTTCACACACACGGTCTGTCAGCCTGCAGGAGTGATGCCTACCCACACCTTCTGGTACAGTATCTCTATGTTGTCTTGTTGAGTGATGTTGTAAAAGTATATTATGGTTGTACAGTAAAGGGTCATTTATCAACAATGGTAATGCAGTGTAGTATTCATTGTGCCTTTAATTCATAATAAATTGTATTCATGAGTACAAAAACAATAGATTGATTTAAAAAAAAAATACATGGAAAGCTGCTAATATACAGCAGTAAACAAATTGAGGTTAATGCTCTGACATATACAGTAACATGAGTGTTTGAAAGAAATTGTGTGTAGACCAAACTTCTTACACTTTATGTGATAGCATTGTTTCAAGTTATACAAAACATCTGGAGGTAAAAACACCAAGATAACTGTATAACTTCCTGTCTTCACAAATCAAAGTCAGAGTTTGTTGTAACCATTGCTGCAGAGCAGAGAGTTAAGTGTGACTCTAGTTATGATGAATTCAGGATCTTGGACTAAGGCAAGGTAGCTCACCCTTAACCAGAAGTCAACTATTCTAAAAAAATCAACTCATTGTTTCACAAAAACCTCAAAAACAATAAATAATATCTCTGTTAGACGGAATCCCTCAAACCCAGAAATCTCTGATAGCCGGAATTTAAATTAGATCGGAAAATCATTCCCAAAGCCGGAATTTTCCCAAAAATTTCCAGCTCTAGGAACAGATTTTCCGGGGTTGAAAATCGTGAGAATTTTCTGATAATGTTTTGAATAAAGATGAAAGTTAAAGTATTTTAGGGGGACCTGACCTGACTCAATGTCAGGTGGAGGTAGGGTGGGGGATTAGTGGTCTCATATTACTGACCTTCTGATGGAATGTCAGGTTACCCTTTCTTGGGTGGGGGACTAGTGGGTCTCTTGACCTGAAGATGTCTTGAATAAACATGAAAGCTAAAGTATTTTTAGAGAGATTGTGATTAGTATAAATGAGCAAAGTTGTATCCCTTCAACATTACATTACATAACATTTTAAAATATGGAGTGAGAAAGCAGAAAGGTGTGGGTGATTAGAGAGATGGAATGGAAAGGAGTGCGGGCTCTTATGGGCTGAATTTTGTTGTAGTGGCGAGGTGGGCGGGGGACTGCAGGTGGCAGTAGGTGGTGATGACGAGGATGGTGCAGTCGTCCACTGCCAAACCCTGCTAGTGCGCGGTGGTGGAGGAGGTCACTGAAGGATGGCATTTCCAGAGTGGAGAGAGCGTTGTTGTAGCCAGAGTAGTCTGCGTCGAGCATGATTCTGCAGGCCCTCTTCTCTACCTTCTCTAGCTGACGTTGTTGGGTAGAGTTGAGAGAGACGACCAGGCTGGTGATGCATACGTTAATTTTGGGAGAAGAAATACATTGTAGATAGTCCTCAGCTCTGGCGTGGGTGCCCCAAGTGACCTGAGTCGTCGTAGCATGTAGAGTCGGTACGAGGCTGCCTTGATTGTGCTGTTTACATGGGCCTTCCAGTCCAGTTTGTGGTCTATAGTTACACCCAGGAATTTGGCAGACTGCATTAACTGGAGAGGATGGGCACCTACTGTAACTGCTGGAGCTTGCATTGGCAGTATTGAAGTGCATGACTACTGTTTTGGTGTGATTGATGGTGACCTTGTTCTCCGTAGTCCATGCCTGTAGCCTGTCCAGGGTGCCTTGTAGTGATGAGTAGTCCGGTGAGGTGTTGTCCACTGTAACCCCCACAGTGCAGTCATCCACGTACTTCCACCTGTGAGGAGTATCCGATAGAGTGTCATTGATCAGGATTAGGTAGCACAGTGGTCCCATCTTGGTTCTCTGGGGAACACCGCAGGTGAGGTGTTGGAATGTGGAGACAGAACCCTGGTACCTCACTGCCTGACGACGCTCACTCAGGAAATCAGTGAGCCATGAGACCAAGTTGGTGGGCAGCCCTAGTGCAATGGCCTTGTTGATAACAGTGCAGTGATCAACAAGGTCAAAAGCCTTCCTGAAGTCAGCAAGGGCAACGGCCAGTGATGTCTTACGTTTCTCCAGGTTTTTGTGCAGAAAATCCAGGAAACTAACTAAGCAGTGTGATGTATTTTCTAAGGTGGTGAAATAACTCATAATTTTCTATGGCGCAGATCTCAGAAACAATTTGCCACGCCTTGGTTATCGCCACAATACCTGCGCCAACTGACTTCACTGTAACACTGACCTCCTCCACCTTGTTGCATAACGATGTAACATTGGACAGCAATAGGGATGGTAGTCTGTACCATAGTCGCGGCACTTCATAGCGAGCACACTGTCTTTCTGGCACTGGCTTAACTTTGTTATGCTTGCTCGGTGTGATGATAAGGATTCGTCTGGGAATGCGGCGACCTGTCTGCAGCCGCAGTTGTGAAAGATTCTCAGCGCCTTTAGTAGAGTGATGGTCTGGGGAGGAGGATAGCCGGCACCAGACTTCAGCCGGAACAGGTTGGTGCAACGGTATCGTGACACTGGAATGCACATATTCACAAGTCTAGCACTCAGTCTCTGACACCTTGAAAATGCACACTGTCTTTCCGTAAAAGTACTGAACTGCCTTAAATTAGCTACAGGTCGACATGATGACCTTGGCTGCTGCAGAGCGCCAGGGGACACGTCCTCATTCAGTGAGGTTGCCAAAGCGTGTGTGTGTGTTTGTTTTGAGCCTGCCAAGCACATTGTAGGATTTGAAGAAGTTGATGAAGAATTTGTTCAGGAGTCAGGTGGTGAGGTGACATGCCAAGACACTTACACAGCACACACATTAACAGCACTACTAAAACATTGTCTTATAATATTTTACATTATAAGTTTTATTTTAAAATTAATTGATACATAATGGCTCAACTGGGGCTACATTTGCACTTAGACAGCTGATCAATGAATAAACCAGGGCATATGGAGATGCATTATACACTAGTGATGTCTCGAAGCTTCGAAACTGCAACCACAACTTCTGAGCAACCACATAAATTATCACAACCTGTACTCAAATGTACTAAGTTTATTACTAAAATTATTATGTCTGGAGCAAACTAAGGGATGTTGTACTTAGATTAATCGCTATCTTACATGAATTCCAGCAGTGCACGTTATATTCTCCTAAGTCAAGTCAGTGACATTTTATAAGGAAAAATCTAAAACCCCTGCCTTTCATAATCCTTGAGTAAACATCAATCTCTCCTCCTGGCTGTCGACACCCAACTTCCCCCTCTCCTCGCAGACAGCAGTGGGGGAGCAGACGACATTGATAACGATTGATAAGAACACAAGTGACAGTAAAATACTTATTTTTACCTTCTAATTCAGCTTGTTGTTTAAGGATATGATATTGGAAATGTCTCATAGAGGATCATTTTGGTATCAAGTTCATCTCTGTAACACAAATACAGTAAAGATTATAATGTTTGTTGTGAACTAGGGAGAAGGGTCCATTGGGGGGTAAAAGTGACTGAGCCACCCCCCTCCCCCAAAGGGTCACCTCACTGTTTGTTGTACTGACTCATTCATGATACAATATTATTATTATTATTATTTTCAATTACAATATTTATTCCTTGATAAAGGAAGCGGGATCTTAGTGCTGTCACTAGGTACCCCTGTACCATAACACCAGAAGCATCTGGCAAGTGTCACAAGTATATATAAATATTATGAAGGTGCTTACTAAAGCCTAAGGAAGGAATGATATTTCTTTAACACATCATCAATATTATTTACATAATATCTGGCCAGTATGGGGAGGATCATTGTGTCTCCACCAGGGGGTCGTGGAGCGGTGGTCCAGCAGGCTTCATGGAAGAGTTGGGTGGGGATTATCTTAGGAGGTAGTGGATAAGGGTGCGGCTGTCGGGTCTTCTGCATAATGCACAAGTGCGTTGCTCAAGGGGATGCGGGGATACCAATCTCCCAAGCAAAATCCTACCCAAAGATGATACTTCAGCAAACATGTCCCTTTTCCGCAACCCTTTCCCATAGACATACGAGAGGTCAGGAAGTTTACGGAGAATATCGTACCAGGTGGGCGTGGAGTCCAGGAGGATGGCTGCTTCCCGAGCGTCTCTCTGTTTGCATCTGATTTGGGTCCTTAGCTGTAAAAGTGTTCGAGGAACAATGTAGTCAGGTGTGGCCTTGTTACAGCCAGCCTTAGCAAGGCCATCTGCTGCCTCATTCCCCAAGATACCGACGTGACTAGGTATCCATAGGAATGTCACAGGACGGCCTGCATCCTTAAGTGTGGATGTTAACCCTCGTATTCGGAGGACGAGGTCCTTATTTTCCCCTGATCCAAATGCGATCCCGTCGAGAGCAGACCTGGAATCGCAGCAGACAAACAAGGGGCAGAAACCATCGGTTTCTTCCTCAGCGAGAAGGGCAGCAAGGAGGGCTATCAGTTCAGCCTGAGTGGAGGATGCCCCGTCAGGAACTCTGAGAGAAAGTGGACAACTTCTGTCGGCCACGGGAGAGATGCAATGAAGTGCATGAGAGTGTTAAACAAGGTGGGACTTGGAACTCCACCTTGAGGGGTGCCAAGGTTCATTTCTTGAACAGGAGAAATAGAGCCTTCAACGCAAACCCGGGCCTGACGTCCAGTGAGGCAAGAGGCGATCCATCGAAGAAGTCTCCCTTTAACCCCTAACCGCGCAAGTTCAGCTAAAATGAGGGCAGGCTGAGCCATATCAAAGGCTCCCTTGATATCAAGGAAGACGGAGACGCGGGCAGTCTGATTGCAAAAAAAGGAAGCAATGGAGTGTGCTGTACTGGGATGTTGTATGAAACTATTGAGGGAGTTGTGGAAGCCGCCTATGGTGTGAGGAAGGTGACGATGGAGTATTCTCTCCATCAACTTGCAAACACAGGAGGTAAGACTAATGGGTCGATATTTCCCAGGATCTCCCGGCTTAGGGATGGGGATAATAGTGGCATTTTTCCAGTTAGACGGGAGAGCCCCATGTTCATAAGACATTTTGTAGAGAGCGAGCAAGGGGCCGTTAGGAATATTAATACAGACGTTGACGACGGAGTAGGTTAGCTGATCATCCCCAGGAGAGGTGTCTTTTCTAGAGCGACGAGCACTGTCAAGCTCGAACTGTGTGATGGGATGATCAGTGAGGGCAGGGGAGGTAAGAGCAACACGAACAACAGGCTCAGATGCATCGATGCGAGCCTGCACTGCCTCCTGTATCGGATCTGGAAGTGCCTAAGGGGAGGAAGCTCGTGCCCAGTCCTCCATTAAAGAGCAGGCAAGGGAGGCAGGATAAGGGTGGGGAGGAGGCCTCCGTCGAGTACCCGGTATAGCATTAATCCGATTCCATACATAAGAGGGTGACGACTGGAACGATAGAGACCCCGTGAAGGATAGCCAGTCCGCCTCACGAATCCACTGACGCTCCTGAGTTGCAAAGAAGCACCAGTTATTAAAGTCTTCCCAATCCTCAGGAGAGCGAGACCTCCGTATGGCAGAGTGGAGATCACGGGTTTCCTGCCGGAGATGTCTCACGGCAGGGATACGATACCAGTCGTTGGTGGCACTTCTGGGGTGATGGGGAGGGCGTGGAGGGGCAGCGCGATTGACAGAGTCATACACGGCATCAACAAAATCAGCGCTGTAAGAGTCAAGGGACTGGGGGACAACATAGGAGTCCGCCCAGGTAGTAAGGTATTGGGTAAAGGAAGGAACAGCATCTTGTGTGAGGCGAAGGCGAGGGCATTGATAAGGAGCTGATGTAGGGGCAGAGAAGGAGAGCCTGAGATGCATAGTAACGGCAAGATGGTCACTATACAGAGCAGGCTCGGTGCAGACAGTAGGATGAAAGGAGGTATGATCGTTCAATAGTGTAAAGACCTGGGACTTAGGGATAGAAATCCCATACCAGGCTAATCAGGATCTTAATAAAGGGAAGTCAAGAACCATGGTTTTCTGAGGAATAACAAACAATCATTTGAGATTGACATCTCTTTACTATAAAAATATAACACAAAACTCTGACACCACTCAACAAACATCAAATAACAATTAAGGCAGTCAACAGTTAATGGAGTCAAACAATTAATGGAAGCAACCAATTAAAGGGAGCAAACAATTAATGGGAGTCAGCAATTAATAGAATCAAACAATTAATGGGAGTCAACAACTGATAGAATCAAACAATGAACAAATATTTCCTACGGCAGTGGCCCTGGGGGAAGGTTCTGGAACACGGTGATGCACACTCGGGGTAGGGGAGCGTCCATTCAACTCCACACTCGAGCGACGTCTTGAAATGGCAGGAGAACACCGGGGCCCAGACGGAATGAGATGAACTGACGGTCGTGGTATGCGGTAGTGGTGGATGACCAGAGAGTTGACAGTTGATAGGTGAAGGTCTGGGAACACAGCCCACGAGTCCAGGACCTATGATGAGATCACAGCCAGAATTTGACGGACAGCGGGGTAGCTAGATAGTGACTGTATGGCGGCTGGGTTGAATCTGCCGTTGACCCAGATAGTCGCTGCCGTTCTCACCTCTGTCCAACCGCCCAAGTGTCGTCTGCAACAGCAAACGAGCGAGTTAGCAGCGGTAACCAGCAGGAAGATCGTTTCCGCCCTTACACAGCTCCCCCAACAAAAATCTACTGTAAGGTAGATTAAAACTTAAGATTAGTACACAGAGCATAATCATCTTACAACAAATGCTATACAGTGGATCTGCTCAAAAGGTCTGCCCCAAGGTTGTCTTTTCCGGTGACGTGGACCACACGAAACCTATAACCCTGCTGACTTAGAGCCCACCATAACAATCTGTCATTTGCCCCCTTGAATGTATTTAAATACAACAAGGGTTTGTGGTCTACCTCAAGGATAAATTCTTTTCCTCTCAGGTAATAATCAAATTTCAAAACCCCAAACAAAATGGCTAGACACTCACGTTCAATGGTGGAGCACCTCCTCTCCCTGTCTAGTAGCTTCCTACTGGCATAGGCCACTGGGTGAGGACATGCCTGAACATATTGGAGGAGGACGGCTCCTAGGCCATGACTGGAGGCGTCCGTCCTTAGAACGAAGGTCAAGTGTTGATCAGGCAGTTTGAGGATAGGCTGCGTGGATAGCGAATTCTTGAGACGATTAAATCTGGCCAGCAGGCCGTCGTTCCAGACAAGAGGCTCCCGGTGGCCTTTCCTTAGCAGGTCAGATAAGGGTCCGGTATACTCAGATGCCTGGGGAATGAAAGCTTTATAGAAAGAGATCATACCGAGAAAACTACGGAGGAGTTTCTTAGTAGTAGGAGGACGCACCTCACAAAGGGCTTGTATTTTCTCAGGTTGGGGACGAAGATGCCGACCATCTAGCACGAATCCAAGATAATGAATAGACTCAAATCCAAACCGGCATTTAGATGGCTTTATCGTCATAACATGTTCCCTTAACCTATCCAGGGCAGCTTTAACGTCGCCAAGAGGTTTTTGCCAATCTGAGGAATATATGAAAATGTTGTCAAAATAAAAAGAAACTCTAGGCAAACCGGCAAGGACGAGGCGCATCAGCCTGATGTACGTGGCACAGGCAGTCACCAGCCCAAATGGAAGCCGGCAGAATTCCATCAATCCTCTACGAGTAGGAAATGCAGTTAGTGGTTTTGCACGTTCAGTTAAGGGTACCTGGTAGTAAGCTTTACATAGGTCCAACTCCGAGAAGTACTTCGCCCCTGAGAACTTATGCAAGTCTTCCTCCATAGAACAGGTGGGCTCGGCGTGAAAGACAGTTACCGCATTTAACGCCCTGTAGTCGATGGCCATCCTAAAAGTACCATCCTGCTTATGCACCATAACCACCGGAGAGCAGTGAGGGGACGACGACAATTGGATGATTCCCTGCTCAAGTAGACGGTCGACCTCCTCTTCAAAATAACTCTGGAGATGAATAGGGACAGGATAAACTTTGGCCTGCACACGCTGAGTGGTTGTAAGGAGGATGTCATGGTGTACAGTGGACGTGCATCCCGGGACGTTTGAGAATACATCCTCAAAGTTAGTACAGGTAGTCGTCGACTTACGACCTATGCGACTTACGTCTGTTCGACTTTACGACCGGCGGTACGACAGTTTTGGCCCCAGCCCCAGTGTAAATAATAAACCAATTGTACTGTAGTATGCAGTGATTTACTTAAACCTGACGACCGTAACAATAATGAACAAAGAAAATGTTGATAAAATATGACTTAAAGATGATTATATTATCATTACACATTACAGTATAATATACGTAAGGTAATTATAACATAGGCCGACTTACGACCAGATCAACTTACGACCGGTCGGCCGTAACCAATCTAGGTCGTAAGTCGACGACTACCTGTAATCAGTTCCTCAATGTCAGCACGTTGGTTCCTCTCCAATCCAGGTTTAAGTGCGGGCCCATTGTCAGTCGAAGGGGATTCTACTATACCATCTGGTGTTATCGGTAGCTGGCAACCGAGATCATCCGAGTCTGGTGCCGGAATTACTCCCGACCCCTCGCAGGGTAGTGCCTCGACTGACTCTAGCTTAGAATCGCTATCTAGGACATGAGCAAAGTTAAGGCGGGCCCTGCTTTGATATTTCTTTAATAAATTAGCATGATATAACTTAGGCCCCTTACGTTTGTCAATGACGTAATTTACCCTACTCCGCTTCTCTAGGACTTTGTAAGGCCCATTCCAGGAAACAAGCAACTTGCTCTTCTTATCAGGCAGGAGCACTAACACTTCATCCCCCGGAATAAATTGACGATCTTGTGATTTAACGTCGAAATAGGCCTTATATTTGGTGTTACTAATGTCAGCATTCTGCGCGGCGATCTTGGCACACTGTGAAAGTTTGTCCCGTAATTTAATGACATACTGGTAGTGAGTCCGCTTGTCGTCTTCTATACTTGTGTCCTCCCACAGATCCCTTAACACCGAGAGCGGGCCTCTCACTGCTCGGCCGTATAATAATTCGAACGCCGAGAACCCGGTCCGGTCACTAGGAATTTCTCTCAGAGCAAATAAAGTGGGGACAAGATACCGGTGCCACTCCCTGGGTTTGTCGGCGCACAATTTCCGCAGCGACGCTTTCAGGGGCCCATGCATTCTCTCAATTCGTCCATTACCACTAGGGTGAAAAGGGGTGGTAAATAAAGGCTTAACTCCTAGCAACTTCTGAAGCTCCGCCATCAACTGAGAGGTAAACTGAGTCCCCCTATCCGACAGAATTTCCCGTGGTATGCCTACGCGAGAGAAGATCACAAGCAATGCTTCGGCCACAGAAATAGAATCAATTTCCTTCAAGGGCAAGGCTTCTGGAAACTCGGTGGCAAAATCAATTAACGTGAGTACATACCTGTGCCCCGCAGAGGAAGGGGGTGAGAGCGGTCCAACCAAATCTATGGCTACCCGAGAAAGTGGTTCAGTAATGATGGGTAAGGGTTTAAGAGGAACAGGACGGACTCTACCTTTGGCGGACATACGCTGAAACCGATCACAACTCCTACAAAATGCTCTAATATCCGCTCCCATACCTGGCCAGTAAAATTGATCAGTAATCTTCATATATGTCTTTCTATGAGAGAAGTGCCCTGCTAGGGGGCTCTCGTGAGCTACAGAGAGAATGATGTTACAACAATCAGCCAGAACAACAAGGAAAAACTGACCTACTTTGGCTGGTTGCTTGGATGACACACACGATCGAAGTAACAGACCGTTAACACGAGCGAACTTGAATACAGACCCATCTCTAGCCTGATCCTCCTCCCCGGAAGTTATCTTCTCCCTTACCCGCTTCAGAGTGGCACACGAATCTTGAAGCTTGGCAAACTCTTTGGGAGTCACAGTCAGCGGCTGCAATTTCGGCAGAACCAGGGGATGCAGGCGCTTCACCTTCGCCGACCATGTCTCCACAGCTAGGATCTTTGCTGGAGGGGAGGTGGCATGCGAGGGTGGCGAGGCGACATCAGCAGGTGGGGGGGCGACGTCGGCAGGCGGCGAAGAGACTGGCGCTGGTGGTGAGGAGAGTTTTAAAGGTTCCGGGTCGTTAGGGTCACGAACACCGGGAACATTACCAATGAGAACACTGGCAAATTTAATGGGAGCTCTTACCACATTAGACCAACCAGTAAAATTGGGGCAACGCAGGTAGCACCTAACAATAGGGAACTGGTCAACACGACCCAAATAATCGGTGACACTAACCTTCGAGCAGCTGAAGAGATCAGCATCAGGCAGGGCTTCCTCAGAGACAACAGTACATGAGCAACTGGTGTCCCTGATGATCGTAGTTGCCCATGACCCATTTATAGTTCCGCTGACACAATAGCTGGGACAGCTCCGGTCTTCGAAACAGAACCCGACTTCGAAGCTGGGCGGATGAATGTCCGTAGACTTGAAGGCGCGTGGATTCCTGGGACAGCGAGAACGAATGTGTACTATTTCTCCGCAGTTGTGGCACCGCACGGCTGGTGAACTTTTCCTCTCTACTCCTGGGGAAGGTTCCTTGGAGGTCGGAGGCTTCCAGTTCTTGACCACAGGAGGGGAAGACTTGGGGTAGGCATTGCGAGCGGACGCCCAGTTGTCGGCAAGATGTACCGCTTCTCCAAACGTTGCTGGTTGGTGTTCTTTGATGAAAACTCTCAAGTCTGGAGATAGAGAAGACATAAACTGATCTAATATCATGAAGTTAGAGAGAGACTCAAAGGTTTCTTCAACCTCTGATGCCTCCAGCCATTGTTGGAACAAACGTCCCAGGTGAATCGAAAACTGCTGGTACGTTTCTCCAGCTCTAATCTTCGTTCTGCGGAAATCAACACGATAACCATCAGAAGTCTTGTTAAATCCTCGCAAGAGAGCTTGCTTCAACAAGAAGTAATCTCGGGTGATGTCGGCAGACAGGGACGTGTAAATTTCTACCGGCTTACCACTCAATAGGCTACCCAACCTTACAGCGTAGCTATCTGGGTCTACACCAAGTAGCTCAGCTACCTGTTCAAACCTAACAAGGTAGGAGGCGAAGTCTTCTCCTTCACGGTACACAGGCAAGCTGGGTTTTACCACATTGTCTTGTATATGGCCAGAGGATTCTGGTCTACTTGAAGCATTAATCCTAGCTAGTTCTAGGTCCTTTTCTGCCTGCAACTTAGCTAATTCGAACTCTCTTTCTCTCTGACATTCCTCCAACTCTCTCCCTTTCTGAAGTGCCTCCACCTCTCTCTCTTTCTGAAGTGCCTCTCTCTCTTTCTGACGTTCCTCTCTCTCTCTCTCTCTTTCTGACGTGCCTCTCTCTCTCTGACGTTCCTCTCTCTCGACATTCTGTTGGGTGACCACATACTGACCAATCTCATTACCTGTCAGACCCAGGGCCACTGCTTGACCTTTCCACACCTCAAAAGCAGACATAATGATCCAAAAGGCCAAGAACAAAGGAAAAAACAAACAATTTACCCCGCAAATAGCCAAAGGTAACTCACCTAGTGGCTCAATCAGACCAGTAAATGATTTGATCCGACTGGAGAGAACCTCGTTCCGCACCCAGCCCAGCTGAATCACTCTCAGGGTAACGAAACCGCACCAGGTGAAACAACAACAAAAATGCTATGACAGCATCCACAGTGCACCCCAACCAACACTAATTAACTTCCCCAAGTACAAGGGAGAGCAACAAAATTAGCACACAGAAGGAAGGGAAAACCACTGAACAACACTTGCTTCCGGGCCACGGACAGCAAGGTGGCGCGCTCACGGCGACTTACAACAACACCGGAACGAATGTTAAACCTCAGAAACCAAAGGTCAGAGACTATCCTGGCAAGGTCACCACTTGTAAAAACCTGGGACTTAGGGATAGAAATCCCTTACCAGGCTAATCAGGATCTTAATGAAGGAAAGTCAAGGACCATGGTTTTCTGAGGAATAACAAACAATCGTTTGAGATTGGCATCTCTTTACTTTAAAAATAAAACACAAAACTCTGACACCACTCAACAAACATCAAATAACAATTAAGGCAGTCAACAGTTAATGGAGTCAAACAATTAATGGAAGCAACCAATTAAAGGGAGCAAACAATTAATGGGAGTCAGCAATTAATAGAATCAAACAATTAATGGGAGTCAACAACTGATAGAATCAAACAATGAACAAATATTTCCTACGGCAGTGGCCCTGGGGGAAGGTTCTGGAACACGGTGATCCACACTCAGGGTAGGGAAGCGTCCATTCAACTCCACACTTGAGCGACGTCTTGAAATGGCAGGAGAACACCGAGGGGCACAGACGGAATGAGATGAATTGACGGTCGTGGTATGCGGTAGTGGTGGATGACCAGAGAGTTGACAGTTGATAGGTGAAGGTCTGGGAACACAGCCCACGAGTCCAGGACCTATGATGAGATCACAGCCAGAATTTGACGGACAGCGGGGTAGCTAGATAGTGACTGTATGGCGGCTAGGTTGAATCTGCCGGTGACCCAGATAGTCGCTGCCGTTCTCACCTCTGTCCAACCGCCCAAGTGTCGTCTGCACCAGCAAATGAGCGAGTTAGCAGCGGTAACCAGCAGGAAGATCGTTTCCACCCTTACAAATAGTAAGCCAACATCAAGGAAACTATGGGGGAGGCGAGTAGGATCGTCAGGACAAAGAAAGCGAACATTATCATCCCTAATAAGAAACTGAGAGATGTGATCCGTTAAGGGTATATGGAGTGGGATGATCTGAAGTAAGAGTGGGATGGCAGGCATTAAAGTTGCCAAGAACAATAGTGGGAACCCCATCACGGAGGTCGTGAAGAACCTGGGGGGTCCAGAGAATCACTCTTGAAATATACATTGACTACACGAAGTAATTCAGACAGGGGTCCAAGTGAGTCATGTGAAGGGAGTCGAACAGATGGAATGGTGTTACACACAAGGGTGAGGAGGCCATGAGCCTGCCCACGATACCGAGGCAGGGTGTAAACAGTATAGCCAAAGAGGCGGAGTGGAGTAACATCGTCTGTGATGGTTTCCTGAAGTAGAGCGGCATCTACTTGATGGGAGAGCACAAACTGGGCGAGGTCTAAGTCCCTGGATGTTCCATTGTAAGAAAAGGAGGGAACAGCCTCCAGTGTGAGATGAGTCGGTGGGGATAGACAGGGCTCCGGAGGACGTACCAAAATCTGTTGAGGATATTGGAGAGGGAGGAGTGGGAGAGCAAGGGATGGATCCTCCATCTCGGGAGAAGGAAGGAGACGGATCACCAGGGCTTGCAAAGTGCGCCCCTGTTGGGTCATGGTGTCCAGAATGAGTTGTTGTTGTTGCCTCTGCACAGTCGCGAACGAGTTGAGTTGGGCTGAGAGAAGGTTGATTTGCTTGGAGTGGCGATCCAGACGGAGAGTGATTCTTTCCATAGAACCAACTTGGTGTACCTGTGCAGGAGCTGGAGGTGGCGGCGAGGGCCCGACTGGGCAGGAGGGTTCAGGTGAGCAAGAGGTGGTAGTGCTGGTGAGAGACAGCGGGGGTCCGGGTGGGCAGGAGGTGGTGGTGACTGTGTGGCAGGGCCGGCAACGACCTTGTTCCAAGAACGATAGGGAGAGGGAGGGAGGGGAGAAAGGATGGGTGATAGGGGGGATGGTTGGGGAGAGGAGATCAATGGAAAATCCTTGGTGGATGGAAGAGGCGGTGGTGGATAGGAGTGAGGTTTGGTTGACAGGGGCTTTGTCAGAGATGAGGGCGGTGGAACAAGATAAGTTTTCCCTGGGCGAGTGCCAGGACGCTGTGGGCAGTTGGCATTCCAGGCGTAGTGACTGCCATGGCACTTGACACACCGTGGAACAACTGGGATTTTGTTCTGAATTTTTTATTTGCATTCTACTGTGTCATGAGAACCTGATGGCAGTGTTATCGCGCTACTCAAGTCACTAAACCTATTCCACGCGCGGAGCCGTAGACAAGGCCGTCATGCACATAAGCCCATTAGAACCGTAACCTCCACTAGGAAACCGGAGAAACCCACCCCTGACAGACCATACCACCACACTGAAGTTCCACGGATATGGTATGATCTCCCGTCTTTACTGCTATCCAACGTCACTTCCCTAGCTAACAAGTTCGACGAGCTGGCAACTACAGTCAGGTCAACCGCCGCGAGCGTCGTTGCCATATGTGAGGCCTGGCAAATTGTGCCTGAAACGTGTCATATTGAGGGATATCAACTCTTTCATCACCTTCGTTCACAAAGACGCGGAGGGGGCGTTGCCCTCTTCTGTCAAGATGACCTACGCCCGTCACGCCTGGATGTTCAAGTCCCAGCAGATGTGGAAGCATTATGGGTACGTGTCGTGCTAAGAGCCCACCCACGCAACACTGCTTCCATTATAATCTGTGTGGCATACCATCCGCCTCGATCACCCACCAGAGACACTCTTATCAATCATCTCATCACCACCTCAGACCACCTCAGAGTTAGGTACCCATGTGCCAAGTTAATATTATGTGGGGATTTAAATGAAATTGACACCACTGATATCCAGGACCAGCTATCACTATCACAAGTTGTGACCTTCCCCACACACGGTCAGAATACCCTGGACCTTATCTTAACTGACTTAGCGGACCAGTACCAACCACCTCAACCAATGCCTCCTATCGGGTGTAGCACACACTTATCAGTGCTCTGGTCCCCAGCTGCCACTCCCACTCAAGTACAGAGACCCTACATCAAGACCTACAGGCCGATTACTGACTCTGCAGTGCGCCTCTTCGGGCAGTGGATAGTTCACCATCCCTGGACTGAAGTACTTAGCGTGGATGACGTGGAAACCAAATGGATAAATTATACCAACACCACCACGCAAGCTCACCACCACTTCTTCCCCGAGAAGTCCGTCAGATCTCACCCAGCTGATTTGCCCTGGATCACACCTCGGATCAAAAGACTTATGCAACAGAGAGACAGAGCCTTTCATCTCAATGACCACATCCGCTACAGGTCCCTTCGCAACCGAGTCATCCGCGAAATACGCACTGCAAAGAAGTCCCACTACCCAACCAAATTACAACACCTGAAACAGACCAACATCAGTCAATGGTATGGTAAGCTTAAAGAACTCTGTGGACTAAACAATAAGACACACCCCCTCCCCTTCCTTAGCCATCTCACTAGTGTTGACGCAGCTGAGCAAACAAATAACCATTTCGCTACTATATGCCAGACGCTCCCACGGCTTGACACAACCACTCTCCCTGCTTACCTACCAGCCCCCCTTCCCACTGACTTAGTAGAAGAATTTGACGTAGCAAAACGCCTGGACAAACTAAAATTAAAACGCTCTACCACCCCCATTGACTTACCAATGAAACTCTTCAAGGAGTTCTCCCCGGAGCTTGCTAAACCCCTCTGCTCCATCATCAATGCTTCTCTCAGTCAAGCCAGATGCCCAGCTGACTGGAAGACCTCTTATGTATCACCAGTGCCCAAGTCAACCAGCCCACAATCCTTAAATCAGCTACGACCTATTGCAATCACCCCAATACCCAGCCTAATCTGTGAAAGTTTTGTGTTCGACTGGGCTTATGCTGATATTGCAGGAGTCGTAGACCCTCAGCAATTTGGCAACATGAAAACTTCCTCCACCACTCACTGTCTTGTCAGCTTTCTCGATTACATATACCGCCATCTCGAGAAACGAAAAACGTCTGTAGCTGTCGCCTTCATTGATTTCACTAAAGCGTTCGACCTAGTCGACCACAATATAATCATCAACAAAGCTATTGACCTCGGGCTTCGAAGAAGCCTCATACCATGGCTTACAGACTTCCTCAGTGACCGACGCCAAGCTGTACGCTTCCGAGGGGCTGTCTCCACCTTTCAGTCACTCACCTGTGGCGTCCCCCAAGGCACCAAGATGGGACCACTCTGCTTCCTTATGCTCATCAATGATGCCCTAAGAGAAACCCCTGCTCGCTGGAAATATGTCGACGACTCCACCATTGGGATCAGCGTCAACAATTCTGCTCCCAACTATACCGCCCTTCAGGATTTATTGAACAGTCTCCAAAACTGGGCTACCAACAACCATGTCACCATCAACCATACCAAGACCATGGTTATGCACATCAACCTCTCCTCCGACATTGTCCCACCTCCTTCCATTACTCTAGGTCCGAACACACTCCAGGTCGTAGATTCCACGAAGCTCCTCGGCGTCACCATAGACAACAAACTAAATTGGAAACCACACGTCAATGAAGTTGTCAAATCCTCCAGTTTCCGTCTCCACCTCCTCCGCCGACTCAAGTCCCTCGGAGTTCCTGCACACGAGCTCCTCAGTGTTTACACAACATTCATACTTCCCAAGCTCACCTATGCCTCCCCCACCTGGTCTTCCTCCCTAAATGCCACACAACGTAAACACCTAGAAAAAGTGCAAAAGAGGGCATGCAAGATTATTCTCTCCTCCTCCTACTCCACATATCAAGAAGCGCTCAACACACTGACCCTTTCGACTCTCACTGACCATCACCACGACCTCATCTGCAAATTTGGTAAGAAGCTTCTACACCATCCCCGACACCGGCTCCTACTACCACCCGAGGTCCCTTGTCCGAGAATTGCTGTTCGACACCACAACCGCATCCAGCCCATACGTGCACGAACTGATCGCTATAAGAACAGCCCAGTCCCAACCATTGTAAAAATTATCAATAACTTGTAATACTGTAACACTGTCACTACGTTGAATTGAACTGTAGTTTGAGCTTTTCCCCATCTAAGTTATTATATGTCTTATTTGTGTCACTTATGTTACTTGTATATTATTTGTAATTCGTAACCCATTCCCCAAATATGTAACTGTATATTTTCAGCCTTCTGGCTGCCAAGCTCTTTCAATAAACCGTTAATTATTATTATTATTATTATTATTATAATAGAAACCGCAGGCGACCATCCTCATTCACTCCCAGGTGCGGTGTTTCCACGATTAGCAACGACCACAGATTTTCAGAGTTCTGATAAATCGGTCGAGAGGACAGTTGTGAATAGGTCCTACATTCACCTTCGGAGGGAGGGGGCCCACCCACCAGCCGATGAATTCGTTGGATGGACATTTGGAGACCGGGTTGATGTGGTGCTCCATGTCGAGTAGTTGTGGGAGAAGAGGGCGAAGATCGTCGATAGGGATCTCCCAGGGTACGTGGCGAACCACTGCCTTGGTACGACGAGTTTCTGGGGTGATGGTGGTGAACTTCAACATCACCTCCCCCTGGGGAGCAGGAAAGCCCACTTGAGTGAGCAGGCATACCGTCTCGTCCATTTGTGTGGTGACTATCACGGCTGTAGGTCCTTGGTGGAGGCGAAGTGTTGAGTCCTGAAGTGGAGAGCAGTGACGGAAGAACCAGGTCATCCATGTGCTCAGAGGCAAGTCCCGAGGAAAGGCGAGACGACGAAGGCGCGACGGGGCAGGGAGACAAAGAGAATCCCCTATGTTCATCATCGGCGGAAGGTCAGTCATTGAGCCACATGTAAGCTCACTTGGGGACCCCGACGGCAGAAGGAGGCCACCCTCTACATCCCCAGACGGGGTGTGAGAGGGAGCCGTAGCCCCTGCTGGAGACCCTGACTTCTGAGGTTTCTGCTTTTTAGACTTGTCTTCAAGATGAAAGTCGTCATCATCACTGTCACCTACTGCCGCCGTCTCCAATGAACGGGAGCGTTTAACGGTGGGTATAGGACACGTTGGCAACACTGCAGTCAGGTGGCGTGGTAAAGACGTCACTGCTACGTCACACTTCACCTTGCGCATGCGCAAACTTGAAAAACTCAACCAGAGGGACCGGGTGGTAGGACCAGATGTTTTTATCCCCAAAAAATGACAAAGTACAAAAGTAAAAAAAAAATAGATGCCACTGTGCTGATAACTGGGTCTTACTATAGTTCTCTGCACAGGCTAGGATTTGTAGACTCGCTGAATTCATCAGAAATATGACTTTTAAGGAGCAGTCTCTTACAGCCTTTGTTGACACCCACGGCACGCATGCGCATTCCCCGATACAATATTGTTTTTTTTTCATTAATTAGTAAAAACTCATTAATGTAATAATCTGTGCTTATTAATACCTGTACAGTGGTCCCTGGGTTAACGAACACAATTCGTTCCAGAGGGTCGTTCGTTAACCGAATCCATTGTTTCAGTGGGATATTGGGTAATTGGTTCCAGCTCACCGAAACGTCCATACAAAGTAAAAAAAAAAATGCAGTAAAGTACACTTACTTTGAGGCGTGTATGTAGAAGGTTCCTGGTTGATGATGATGAAGGAAATTGGAAGTGGGGGTGGAGGAGAAGGGAGAAGAGAAGGAAGTGGGGATGGAGGAGAAATCACCTTTCAGGGGACCCATGCTTGATGCTGTCATTTCACCAATAAAATTTTAAGTTCACTTGGTGTAATTCAAGATTATTTTATTTAAATCAACACTGCACTGTGCTATACTGTATATTATCAATATGTTAACTAAATTTCAGAATGATCAATAATTTCAATGTAAAAATGCAAAAATATTCAAGACACCAACAGAGTAGATGTTCACTCCACTGTCAACAAAGCCAAACTGACGCCTGGTGGCTGAGTCAAGCTGCTGATGGGCGCACAAAAAACTAGTTCCCTGTTCTGTATATATTATCAATATGTTAACTAAATTTTAAAATGACTAATAATTTTAATATACAAAATGCAAAAATATTAAAGAGCACAACTTTCTTGATATTTACTCCACTGGAAATGAATGTAAACAGAGAACAGATTACTGAATTGGCAGACTAGCCCATCAGCTGATCAGCTGTTGTTCATAAGGATTTCGTTAATCAAAGTTTTGTTCGTTAACCGAATTGAAGATCCTTACAACCACCCACACACACACCCTCCAACACCACCCACACACACACCCTCCAACACCACCCACACACACCCTCCAACACCACCCACACACACCCTCCAACACCACCCACACACACCCTCCAACACACACACACACCCTCCAACACACACACACACACACCCTCCAACACCACCCACACACACACCCTCCAACACCACCCACACACACACCCTCCAACACCACCCACACACACCCTCCAACAACCACACACACACACCCTCCAACAACCACACACACACACACCCTCCAACAACCACACACACACACGCCCTCCAACAACCACACACACACACGCCCTCCAACAACCACACACACACACCCTCCAACACCACATACACACACCCTCCGACAACCACACACACACACACACCCTCCAACAACCACCTTCAACCACCTTCACACACCCTCCAACAACCACCTACACACACCCTCCAACCACACACACCCTCCAACAACCACACACACACACCCTCCAACAACCACCTTCACACACCTCCAACACCACCTACACACCCTCCACACCACACACACACCCTCCAACACCACTTACACACACCCTCCAACAACCACACACGCACACACACCCTCCAACAACCACCCACACACACCCTCTGGACAACAACCACCCACACACACCCTCCAACAACCACCCACACACACCCTCCAACAACCACCCACACACCCCTACATCACCACCCTCCCCACACACACACACCCTCTCCCCACACACACACACCCTCTCCCCACACACCCTCCCCACACACACACCCTCCCCACACACACACCCTCCCCACACACACACACCCTCCCCACACACACACACCCTCCCCACACACACACACACACACACCCCTACATCACACCCTCCCCACCAGGGCTGGATTCAGGAGTGGGCAAAGTGGGCAGCTGCCCAGGGGCCTCCACAGTCTGGGGGCCTCCACATATTACAATATGTACTAATTTCCTCAATATAACTGCATATGGCTTCAAAATTCTCCAAAGAAGTGTTCAAATTTAAAAATTTTCCCAGATGTTTAGGCTCGCTTCACTCGCCACCCCACCCTCTTGGGTAGTTATAATGAGGGGGGCCTCCACAAAGAGGCTGCCCATGGGCCTCCACAGGTCTAAATCCGGCACTGCTCTTCACACACACACATCTAACTTGTAATAGACCAGTGTATTCACTCCCAGGAAACACTACTCCTTGCACTGTCACTATGTTGAAATGCACTGTAGTTTGAGCTTTTCCCCATCTAGTTATTATATATCTTATTTATATCACTTATGTTACTTGTATATTATTTGTAATTCGAAACCCATTCCCCAAATATGTAACTGTATATTTTCAGCATTCTGGCTGCCAAGTTCTTTCAATAAACCGTTAATTATTATTATTATTATTATTACACACACCCCCCCCCACACACACCCTCCCCACACCCACCCCCACACACACACACACATCCTCCCCACACACACACATCCTCCCCACACACACACACACACCCCCCAACAACCCCCCCACACACACACCCCCCCCACACACACACGCCCCTACATCACACCCTCCCCTACATCACACCCTCCCCACACACACCCCCCCACACACACCACCGACGGGTCAGACGCACCTGGCGCTGCTCAGCAGCAGCCACGTCAACTATTATGTTGGCCCTTACCAACTCCCTCCCCTGAACCCTCCTCCCCACCGGAAGATGAACAAGTTCTCACCAGAAGTTACTATTTCATTTGGGAAAGGAATGGAACCAGTGTTGAATAGTGGTGAACAGTGCTTAAGTCAGTGAAAAACAACTCGGCCATTGAGTCTTACCCAAGCTAACCTTCACACAGTGAGGTCCCAGGTACCCAGTGATAATTCCCCTGAGACTCCACGATAGAGAAGCCTGGGACCACACCTCACCCACTTGAGTGAGTGAAGTCCTGTGACAACTGACCACGTGGTGTCCCCATGATGCTACGACACCACGTAGTGAATGAGTTGCTACAGCATCATGTGAGGTTCCTCATACACCATCTGTGAGGGAATTACTACGCCATGTGATGCCCCTCATAACACCATCTGTGAGGGAATTACTACACCATCTGTGAAGGAATTACTATGCCATGTGATGCCCCTCATAACACCATCTGTGAGGGAATTACTACACCATGTGATGCCCCTCATAACACCATCTGTGAGGGAACTAGTACTCCATGTGATGCCCCTCATAACGCCAACTGTGAGGGAGTTACTACACTACGTGTCTGCTGTTCACACCTCAGCTCACATGATCTACGTGTGTAAACATTAATCTGTATGTTCACTGTATGTTCCTTCACCTTTCTCTAATGAAGACTTTTGTTAAACCACCAATGTATGTAATAAGTCATTTATGTCCAATGTATATTTTCAGCCTTCGGGCTGCAAACTTTTTCAATAAACCGTTTATTATTATTATTACCCTTACATCACACCCTCCCAACACACACACACACCCTCCCTCCCCACACACACACACACACCCTCCCCACACACACCCTCCCCACACCCCCCCCACACACACACCCTCCCCACACCACCCCCCCCACACACATACACCCCTACATCACACCCTAGCCACACACACACCCTCCCCACACACACCCCCCCACACACACACCCCTACATCACACCCTAGCCACACACACACCCTCCCCACACACACACCCCTACATCACACCCTCCCCTACATCACACCCTCCCCTACATCACACCCTCCCCACACACACACACACCCCTACATCACACCCCAACATCACACCTTCCCAACAAACACACACCCTCCCCAACATCACACCCTCCTCACACGCACTCCAACACCACTCACATAGCCCTAACAAGGGAATGAAGACAGCAGACATAAGGAGTGAGGGTCTTATTGTATGACAGTTTTGCATGTGTGTGACTGTGAGTTAAATATCAGCTGTTGAGGAGTGCTTGGCAATACCCATTTCCACTCCATCTCTTTAATCACCCACACCTTTCTGCTTTCTCACTCCATATTTTAAATAGTTATGTAACATAATGTTGAAGGGATACAACTTTGCTCATTTATACTTATACTTATCTCAATCTCTCTAAAAATACTTTAGGTTTAGTGTTTATTCAAGACATCTTCAGGTCACGAGACCCACTAATCCCCCAGCCAAGAAAGGGTGACTTGAAATTCCATCAGAAGGTCAGTAATATGAGACCACTAATCCCCCATCCTACCTCCACCTGACACTGCATCAGGTCAGATAGGTACACTAGACCCACTAGCCCCCACAGCTCCATGTGAGTGGAAAATACCAGTCTTTGCTTTAACACACAGCTTCCCATCATGTCCATATCTTATAGATTTTTAATGTTTAATATATTTATTTAACCAAACTTTTAGATAAACTATTTTGGATTATTATAGTAAAGAAATGGAGTTTCTCACTTAATTTGAACTGCATTTACGGACTCCGGTAGTTTAGACTCAAGGAAAACATCCCCAGCTCCCAGAAACATTCTGGGGAAGTGGGCTAGTGTCTCTGTGTGCAAGATGTCTGGTTTAGACACTTGGAAACTTTTCCCAGTAACCGGAAAATATTCCGGGAATAAGGAATTTTTCCGGGTTTGAGAAAGTCGTCTGGTTAGCCGGAAAATCTCTCATCCCCGGAAGTGCTCTGCACCAATTGTTCCGGCTAATGGGGATATCACCAATGTACTGTAGAGCTCTTTAGTCTGAGGTCTCAATTCTTGTCAGCTGTTACAACAAAAGTGCTTTTAAAGCTGAAATATGATAAAAACCTTTTGTGCAGTAACTTATATATCATTCCTGAACAAGTCCTCTTTTTAAAGGGGTAGACTGTTTTAAAGCAAAAGTAGATATTGTATTTAAATTATTAACAGTATTGTCATATTCAAGTGTAAAGTCATAAAACTTAGGTAAATTCATCAATCACAACGGGTAAATAAATGTCCTCAGGGCCTAAGACTTTAGGAAATATAATTAGAAAGATGTAATGATACTTTTTTTTTAATTAGGGACTGATGACTGCTAAATGTAGTGTGGCAGTACATAAAGAATTTATAGATATGGCTTAAATATTGTGGCAACAAAATCTGCTTGTTAAATTTTCAATGTTTCACTCATAGTTGATTATCTTGATTTGTTCCACATTTGTTGGTAATATACAGTATTTCACTTCAAATACCATGGTCTTATTAATTGCTGATAACAGGCTCTTTACTGTTTATTATCAAATGTGGCATTAGTTGGTAAGCATGTTAGTCAGTCTCTAGGCTAAAACATATAATACTGCATAACATAATTAGTGTATCAGTCATTGTTAGGTTGCGCTCAAAATAATTATAATACATTAAGAAGTAACAGTTAAAACAATGTGTGAATTTAGATAAACAGCATTAGTACAAGCTAGGCTTCACTGTTATTTTGTATTACTCTGGAATTATTCAATGATGGTCATTTTTGGGGAACAAGAAAATTAAAAACATTTGTACATAGAAGCATCCATGGATGATGAATCTTTTCCCTTACAACAGATCTGTTCAGTACCAATGTCTTTCATCTATCCCAAAGCCTCTGACTTGATGAGTTATTCCTAAAAAGAAAGATGGGATTGAGTAGGTGTACAGTCACGGTACTAGCTCAACTTTTCTACACGGCAGGTCACAAGAGGGTGGGGGAGGTATTGATAGGAGGAGAACTAGGGGTGGTGGACCCAGGTAAGGTAGGAGTGTGCACCATCAAGGATCGCATATGTAGTGAGAGTGTATCTTGTCTTAGAATTATCCATAGCACCTGAAGAAGGTGTTAAGGTTGCTGGATATAGCTTGATGTTAACAGCCTTAATGACCCTGGCAGTTGATAGGCCTAAAGCCCAAACAACCAACCACCCAGGAGGGCGGGTGTCCAGAGAGGTGTCATATAGACTTAATTTTCCCCCCTTAGTTATCTAAGCCTTTACTTGAAATTATGGGGAGGAATGTGAGTGAGCTTTTGGCAGGTAATGTGTCATTAGGGTTGTTAGACGTCTAGCTTCTGTAAAGGAAAACCTCTGATATGACAACATAAGAGAGGAGGAGGCATGGCTTTGTATTTGTCCTTGCTCACCACCAGTAACACTACACTAGGCTGTTAATTGATCACTTCCACCTCCCGCCACTACTTTTCTTGAAAAAAGTACCTGTACTATTAATTAAAAAAATAAAATAAAAATTAATTGTTGAATAGAATGTGACTTGTCCATCCTTATGTCCTCGGCCCCAAAAAGACTCCAGAGGTTATAGAAAAGGGAGGCCATTGGGTGGGCTGTTGAGATTCTCTAGGACCTGTGTTGGTAAATATTAAAAGTAGATGTGGTTTCCATCCTTATATTCAATATTTCTTCTCATTTCAATGTTATTGTAACTATCTAATTACTGTACTGTTGTTTAAAACCTGAACCACAGCCTGAAAAATTAATAAACAAGGAAATAGATGGCACAATATAATAATCATAAAATAAGGGTCTTCATCTATTACTCTTACAGGCATGTAAACCTAAGATAATATACAGTTGGTCCTCGTATTACACGGTTAATGTAACCCGGAGGGTACCGCGGAAAGTGAGAAACGCGTAAAGTGAATAACATAACATATGGGATTAATTGAAATGGAGTCCGGGCCGATCCCCAAACTCCACTTTTTGACGACACACAACTATGTTGTAGGAAAAATATTATCTTAACTTTATGATGGCATGCACACACAATTAATAATTAAGAGAAATATCAATAATATTAGGTTTTTTAACACTTACATCAGTAGAAAAGATGGCTGGGCACACGGGGATGGGCGGTTGGTTCCGAGGCAGAGGGCAGATTATTGGCCCTCACCTGTATCACTTGTATCAATTGTATCACTATCCACCACAGAGGCTTGCAGGGCCTCTTTGTCAAACCCCCCAAAGTTCATACAAGTCCATATCCTCACTATAATTATCACTATCACCGACTTGGGCCGGCTTTAGTGGGTGAAGAACTGGTAATGTTTTGATGACTGGGCGACCTTGTGCGCACCATTTTCGCGCCTCTTACACAACATGGCGGATGGCGGGAGGTTTGGATCCAAAAATGGCGCGGCTTGCCAGCCGCTCTCCGCGTAATGGCGTTCACGACCGCGGAATGTGAAAATGTTAGGTTCTGGCAAGGCACCGCGTTAACGGTGAAACGCGGATTGTGGGACCGCGTAATAGGAGGACCAACTGTAGTGAAAACTTATCGGGGGGGTAATCCATCCTTCTCTTCCTTCTTTCATGAATATCCAAACTTTCTTTAATCCCCTCCCTCTCTGATGAGCAACTTGCATCACTTACCACCCTCCCATCCCCTCCAACAAATGGCCCTACCCCAAGTCAACCAGTTCCCCTCTCCACCCCATGTGACTTCCGGCACAGAAAGGAATCAGTCAGGCCCAGGGATTGGTGGTGGGGTGCATTATTACTTTTGACCATGACTGTACATGCATAACAGCTCCCCAACACATATAACACACTATCTTAACCCCAAGACTTGAATCTGCTAAAATCTTAGTTATCTTTTCTCAAAATAGAACGAAAAATTTTAAAATCATTTTGTGTCCAATATTTTTTTTTTTAATATTGTAGGAAGCAATGTGTTAGTGAGTGTTGTTTTAACCATAAAGAATATTATAACCCACTTAAACTTTGTTATGCCAAAGTCATTATTTGAAAGATTATACTGTACTGTATGTGCAGAATCAAAGGATGTAGTGCAGAATTTACAAGGCTTTGAGTTCAAAACCATTCTCAGAATATACCATATCTCACCCAGGCGGCTGATGGTCACCTATTCTGTGACCCTCAACAGTATTAGTTGAAGAATTTTCCCTTCTTCCCAAGTTGAGAATTAATAATGTACTTGAGTTTCTTTTCATTAAATTATAGAATTTCATGTATCCAGTCCAGGACATACAGGTATTTGTTCAAGAATGTCTATTTGTCCAAGAGCAATAGGGTCAAACAGAGAAAATTGGTGACAAGTTGAAGATTTCAGGAAAGTTCCAGAAAATAACAAGCAAACCTCACCAATACTAAAAGGCCCTGACAGTCCTCCTTGTACTAACTTGGGAATTCTTGATGGTGTCCAAGATGGCCATCATTCTGTAATTTATCATATATTTGCACGCAGACATAATAGAAGTGCAAAAACGTGTCTAAACATGGGTTTCCAGGCATGAGCTATCCAATAAAATCAATCATTACAGTATTGGAAAATATTCCCCAAAGTTTATAACTATAATCTGGACCTAAGCTAGCGGAGCCTTATACGCAATGTCACCTCCCTCTCCACCTCCTGCTCGGGAAATCACAGCTAGACGTCGCATTCTGGATTGAACAAAAAGATGTTTTATCTAAAAACCAGTTTTTGTGATATAGTCCAGAATGCGACCTCGACATCCCACCTATCTCCACCCCTCGAGAGTTGACATTTGTTTACTGCTAACTCTAGGGCAAGAGATGACGGTAGCAATGCGTGTGATGGAGGGTGTGGGAGGGGGCTTTGAGAATTGCAATTAAATGCCAGGTAGCGACCTGTCCTTCTAATATTACGTATTTAAGTAATTATTAGATGTTTTAATTGACTGTATGTTGGCTTGGTGAGTTAATGCTAGGCATTTACATACCTAGGTATAAATATCATAACAGTGCAGTACAGTACAGGTATGTAGTACAGGTTGTACCTCTCTAGTCCGGCTACCTCGGGACCTGACCGGTGCCGGACCATGGAAATTCACCCTTTTCCTGGATAGATAGTGACTTGTGCTTATGCCTGGAAGCACTAGCACCACTTTCTCTGCGTCATGGTCTCTTTGAAGACATATTGAAGGGTTAAATGTCGTATAGTAGCTAATCAAATTTCGCGAGTTTTTAATTCTTAACGTATTTTATTGGAACACAAAAAAATAAATAAATAAAAATTTTGACGGCGGAAACTTGAATTTCGACGGGTTTGAACGGCCTGCCAACGTGCAGGCGATGGGCATAATCGTGTAAACAGCGTCAATTCTCTTATGTACAAAAGATTCATTATTGTTTATTACTGAATGTCTTTTTTATTGAATTAATGTTTATGTGTGCAAAATGAGCAATACAATTCATTAATAATACGTAGAAAATTAAAACACACGAGGAAATGACACAGCATTGTTTTCGTTGATTACAAAACCAGTGACTGACTGGTTCTACATATAAAACTGAAGAAAATAAGACCTTGGTTGTAGCTGTAGTAAAATTAATATGGTTGTTTTAAGTAATGTTATTTAATGTTAATAAATGGAACAATAGAAGTAGCTAACGATAATGGTAAAGAAAAAAGAGAGATCGCGTATGTAAGTGCGCATGCGCACACGTGAAAACATATCGTCATTACTTTACATAAGAATATGAAAGGAACACTTATTTACTGTTCATATATATTTTAATTTATGTTTCTGAATTTGTTTTTATTGAATTTATGTATGTGTGTGCAAAATTTACAATACAATTTATTAATAATACGTGGAATATTAGAGGAGACGAGACGGCTGCCGGCATTGTTTATGTTAAAACTTACGAAACCAGTGACTGATTGGTTCTACATATAAAACTGAAGAAAATAAGACCCTGATTTTAGCTGTAGTAAAATTAATGCAAAAAAATGAATATGGTTGTTTGAAGTACCTGTAATGTTATTTAATGTTAATAAATGGAACAATATAAGTAGCTAACCATTAATGGTAAAAAAAAAAGTGAGACTGCTCGTATGTAAGTGCGCACATGTGAAAACATATCGTCATTACTCTACATAAGAATATGAAAGCAACACTTATTTACTGCTCATATATATTGAAGGGTTAGATGTTGTACTCTGTATAGACAAGCAGAGAGAGAGAGAGAGAGAGAGAGAGCAGCCGAACTGCCGGATGTAAACAAACCTTAATTTCCCGCGGCTTTGTTTTTTTTTTGTTTTTTTTAAGGGGATTAGCCCACCCAGGCATAGGTCACTGACCCACATTGGGGCCTGACGGGCAAAAATTTAATACTCCTGTAATAATAATAATAATTCAGATAAGTAAAAAAAAAAAAAAAAAAACGCTGCTTATCTACCTATTGGACAAACTAAAATCGTTCCTGACCACGGGAGTTACCGGACCACAGAATGCTGGACTAGAGAGGTACAACCTGTATTCATATACTTTATACTTTATATACTACTTGAGCTGATGTTAATGATACTGTGGTGTAATAATCACCAAAAAATTTACTTAATTACATCTAAAACACAATCAATATCATATACTGTACATGAATTTTTTTTCAGTTTGTACTTATTTTATAACTGCTAGTAAAAGTGCATGTTTACTTTTTATTGCTGTGTTTATTTTTATAAATCTTAACATATTTATGTTTTCCTTTCATATATCTGTACAGTACAGTACAATAGTTACTTTTTCAACTGCTGCACATGAAAAGTAAGTCATGTACTGGCTCTTCCTATGTTTGAATATATTTCATTTACTTCTCTGTAATTGCACATTACAGGGTATATAAATTTAAAATATCACCCATGCACAGTAAATGCTATGGTAAATCCATTACTGTACATATTTTAATTTAAAAAATCACCAATTGAGTCAATGGGATATACAAGTTATGACAGTCTGAACTGTGGGGAGGCTTAGCATTTTAAGCCTGCTTATTATTAATTGTTAATGACCACTGTAACTGCCCGATGAGCGATTGTGGGATAATGAGACCCTTGCATGTAGGACTCGATTGTTCTTTATTCGGTCAAAACCTGCAGAGTACAAATTACATATGTTACATATGAGATAATTAAATCACTCGTACGTTCCTTCACTATTAACAACTACATATGATGTATTTGAGTAGAGTGAGGTGTTAAACAATATAAAACTTACATGTTTCGGGTCTAATGTAGGACTTTTTAACTCCCTGACTTGCTAGCTCACTGGACGGCTAGAGACTATCTTATGAACCCCACAGGGAGCGAGATAGTCAGCCCTGAGGCGAGGGCCATCTGTTTCACATTTAACACCTCAGCAAAGTTTGTTGTAAACACTCCCTCCTGTTACCCCCCCCCCCCCCTCTCTCTCTCTCTCTCTCTCTCTCTCTCTCTCTCTCTCTCTCTCTCTCTCTCTCTCTCTCTCTCTCTCTTCTAGTTCATCCTACTGTGGCAGTAACAAACCACCCTGGTACTATTGAATGGTTGGGAAAATTTCATCTCCTTCACTCCATTTGTGGGTTGTGTATGCCATTTTCTTTCACAGTAATTATTTTCTTGTGAGACTTTTAATGAATACTGTATTCTGATTTAATTCTGTTCTGATAAACAAAATCACTAGAGGATGCACTTCTGTATAGCTTTTTTTCCAATTATCAACACCACCTAATGCGTTTTGAAAATTTACCAGCTTGTTCATGGGTTGGTGACTTTCTCTGGAACTTTATTGAATTATATCATAAGTCATTTGATATTGAAAACAATATGTATTTATTATTATTTTTAATTACCATACTTACAGTGTTTGGATTTACAGTACAGTCTCTCCACGACTTACGATGGGGTTCCGGACACGACGACTAGGTCGTAAGTCGAATTGGTCGTAATTCGAAAATGCGAATATAATACATAGAAATTCTAAAATGAAGTACGGTACAGTAAAAGTAATCAATAATGAAAATTGAATAAAGTGTTACTGTGCACTTACCTTTAATGTAGTCAGCTGAATGCACATGGGGCCTCAATAATTTTTTAAATATTCATGGAGACTACATTAATTGGATGAAGCAGAGGAGGAGACAGGGCTGGGTGGGTCATCAATTTTGCTTTCTTCAGACAGGCTAACATACTTGCTTGTTGAAGGTATTGGATCATCTTTAGGGAGTGAAGAGGCAGCAGTGGTGGGGAGTGAGGAGACAGCAGTGGGGGACTTCTTAAAATATATGTCCAATTTAGACTGCACAGTTTGCCTTTTCTTTTCATTGTAAATCTCCCTGTAGCAAGCAAGTGCATCTTGGATCATTCTCTCAACTTTTGCAAAACACTCAACATTTTGATCCATATCTTCAAACATTTGCATCCCCTTATTAATAGTAGCAAATGCCTCTGCCTTGTCCTTCAAAATTGTTGATATTGTCAAGTGAACGAAGCCAAGGTCACGTGAATTGGTTGCTATCATTTTTTTTTCCATTTTCATATTGCATTATTATTTTCATTTTCATCTCAAAGGTAAATTGACTGTCTCCTTTTCTTATCAGCACCATGAGAACTCTCACTTTTACACTTGCCAGCCATTTTAAAGGGACTTAGAAACGAAAATTTTGTCAGTACACAGAGCGATCACTAACAACAACAACGACGGCCAAACACCAACTGAGCAGGCTACAGCGTGGATGCTGTACACCACAAGGCAGCCCAGCCCACGCTATCGTATGGGACGGAAACGTTTCGGTACAAGAAAATACGTAATTTAGACTGTACAGTTTGCTTTTTCTTTTCATTATAAATCTCCTTGTAGCAAGTAAGTGTATCTTGGACCATTCTGTCAACTTTGGCAAAACTCTAAACATTTGGATCCATGCCACCAAACATTTGCATCCCCTTATTAATTGTAGCAAAGGCCTCTGCCATTTGCTTCACTGAAAATGTTTTGGGTGGTGAAGGTTCTTCTTCTACATTTAGACTCTCTTCTTCCTCTGCTTTTTTTCTGTGCTTCCAGTTCGATAAGATCCTCGTTACTTAGCTCTTCTGCTACACTTTCAACCAACTGCTCAACATCTTCATTATCAATTTGTAACTCAAGCTGTTTACCCAACTCCACTATCTTGTTACTAATCTCAGAAATTACTTCATCTTCATTATATCCTCTGAAACTGTTCACATATCTTTTCAGGACTTTCTTCCATATTCCATTCATGCACTGTCCTGTAACCTCATCCCATGCTGCACTAATGTTCTTTTTACATTTCAAAATGTTGTAGTCCTTCCAAAACTCTCTGAGCGTTTTTTCACCTTCAGCAGCAGCAACAGCCTGAGCGAAGGTTGTATGTAAATAATTAGCTTTAAAAGCAGCAATAGCACCTTGATCCATGGGTTGGATGTTAGAGGTAGTGTTAGGTGGAAGTTAGACTACCTTAACATCATGGTGCAGGTCGTCCAGGTGTGGTGGGTGTCCCGGAGCATTATCCAAAATTAACAAAATCTTTGAATGCAATCCCTTGTTGCAGACAATACTCCTTGGCTTATGGAATGAAACAAGTCATGAACCAATCCTCAAACAGTACTAGGGTCATCCAAGCTTTCTTGTTACTTCGATAAAACACTGGCAGTGTGTGCTTGCTGACATGTTTAATAGCCCTTGGGTTCTCTGAATGATAGATCATGAAGGGCTTTAACTTGAAACCAGCTGCATTCCCCCCCCCCCCCCTCCAACAGAAGTGTGATTCGGTCCTTGAATGTCTTGAATCCTGGCATTGTTTTCATCTCTTTGTGGATGTGTGTCCGTTCAGGCATGCGCTTCCATAATAATCCAGTTTCATCCACATTGAATATTTGCTCAGGCAAATATTTTCCCTCCACGATCACACGATCTAGCTCCTTCTTAAAAGCTTCGACAGCACCAACATCAGCACTAGCTGCCTATCCACTCACCTTTACATTATGTAAACTGTAGCATTTCTTAAATCTGTTAAACCACCCATGACTTGCTGTGAAGGTTTGGTCGCACTCATCTCCTGCCTGCTCCTTCAGGCTTTGGAACAGTCTTCTCGCTTTAGCCTGTAAGGTTAGAAGGCTTAAGGGTACACGCTTTTGTATCTGGTCTTCCATCCATATCACAAGTAATTTTTCCATCTCATGAATAGGACCTTGTCTTTTCTTCGTTATTATAGTTCCCTTTATAGGTGCTGATCCTTTCACTACCTCACGAATACGTTCCTTGTCCTTCAGAATAGTAGATATGGTCGAGTGCGAGAAGCCTAGGTCGCATGAAATGGTTGTCTCTTTTTCTTCTCAGCACCACAAAACACTCACTTTTAAGCTTGCCAACCATTTTAAAGTGAATTACAGGTACAAATAAAAATTTTGTCTGTGTACTGACTTTGAGACTTGAAAATACGTAATTTGACCAAATTTTGGTACGACTGAGGCAGGTCGTAAGTGCGGGTGGTCGTGAGTCGAGTAGGTCGTAAGTCGGGGAGGTGACACACACACTATTATATAATATATTATAGTATATCATTTTTTCTTTTTTTCTTTATTTTATTTTATTTTTTTAAAGTTCTAGATAATAGCTTCAAGTGAAATCAGATCATGTGGTTGTTACATTTCAGAAGTGTCAGAATTGAGATATCTTTAAACCTTGAATTAATAAAGACCCACTAACCCAAGCATGTATGGAAAGCAGCCATAAAATGTTGGTGATACTGAAGCTCTTTAGAACTAAAGTGTAGTTGAAACATGCAGTATATTTTTTGCTTGCCTTGAGAAGGCAGGCACAAAGAAGAAAACCTGCTATGTATCACATTTTATTAGTATTAGGGATTGTAACTCGGCAATAGATATATTATAAATGTAATGTACATACTGTAACTGTCTTTTATAATGCTAGTCACTTGGTTTGATGAATATTTTAGATGATTCAAGATTATGCACCTTTAATTTAGCTACATTTTGTTAAAAATCAGCTTGTATAGTATGTTCTTCACTGAATGTAAAAATTATATATAAAAATATCATTATTATGGCCAGTTCAACTTACTGTTGTTTCTTTAAATTAATGTGATCATTTATTTCTCATGTGTAGTAACAATAAACTTTATCTACAATGACTATTTTAATTTTGTATCAATACCCTTTTTTATTACTGTGCAAACGAAAAAATGTGGCCCTGGAGGATGACAGACAAACAGGTGATACCTTAAATTAATACTTTGCATCATTATTAACACAAGAGATGATTGATAACATGCCAGTACCAAAGAGAATGTACACCTCAGGGGTGGAAAATGCATTAAGAGAGCTAGCAATTACAGAAGATATCATCCAAAAGGAAAATAGCCAGCTTGAAAGAATTCAAATCCCCTGGAGTTGACAGAGGACAGACCAAGGTGATAAAGGAGGAAGCAAATGAGATTTGCTCGCCACTAAGACTCTTACTCAGGAAATCCTTGGATCAAGGTAAAGTGCCTAGGGACTGGAAATCAGTCAACATCGCCCTAGCCTAACGTCCCTTATATGCAAATGCCTAGGAATCCCATCATCTAACACCTAACCAAGCACAGTCTCATTAACACATTCCTTGAAACAATAACGGACTATGTGGACCAAGGTTTTAACAGTGGATGTGTTGTACAGTCAACCAACAAATTTTCTGCACCTTTACAGTGTTATACAATATGACACACGAAGTGTCATGATTGATGTGCTTGCTCTCTCTGAGGTTTTCATATTGACTATTCCATTTCTGTTTCAAACAGATCTGTTAAATTTAAGGTAGCACATTTCGTCTGGTGAAATTCAGTGCTACGGTGTTAAATAGGATTGACAGAGTCTTTGTTCTATAAATATTACTCACAGTTGCCCCCAGTTAACCTCCAATTCTTATTGTATGTAACATAATGAAAGGTGACATAAGCTCATTCAATAATGCATCTGCTTCTTTACAGCAACTCAGTTCCCTATGTGTAATATTGTATGGCTTATTAAGTGACTAATTTCTTTCTTTTTCTTCCTGGATGAGGTCTTGTATTATTTCACTCGTAAAAGTTACTTTATAAGATATACTGTATAAGTTATAATACTGAGGATTTATACAGTAGTACCCCGCTTAACGCGGTCAATTGAACCACCCACAGGGTACCGTGTTAAGTGAAAACCGCGTTAAGTGAACAACAGAACATATGGGATTAATTCCAATAGAGACTGGCCGGACCCCCAAACTCCACTTTTTCCGACACAATACCTATGTTCTAGTAAAAATAACATCTTAATTTTATGATGGTACATGCACACAATTAATACTTAAGGGAAATAGAGAAATACAGTCGCCAAGTTAATGTCCATTCAAATAATGGACTCAACTCCCTCCCCCTCTTATCACACTACACTCCCTGGCTCTTCCCTCTTGAGAAATTTTGGGGGGAAAGCCACTAAACTTTAATAAATAATACCTCAAACTAAAGTTAGGATAATATAATTGACATTGCTGGATTCTTTGTAAGACCAGGAATATTTTGAATATAAATGTCATATATTTTGCACAAAAGATAACATATTTACTCAGAGTAAACAATATATCTAAAATTTGTATGTCTAATGCAAAATCTATGTTGTTTATATTCAAAATGATCATCAAATTGTAAGAATTCCAGCAATGTAAATTATATTCTGGCCGGATAATTTGTATGAATTTTATGAGCTAAAACAAATACCTTCAGTTAATAAAAAAAAAATATTCTTCACAACACTATCTCTCAATCAAAGTACCCCACCTTGCCTCCCCCCCTCTTCCAACCGCGTGGTCCGTCCCAACCCTCCCCCCCACCCCCCCACCAATCCTCCCTTCAAGATATGTTGGGTGAAAAAACTAAATTTTAACATTTAGTATTAAATAATACCTCAGATTAAAGTTAGGATACTATAATTGACATTGCTGGATTCCTTGTAAGACCAGGAATATTTTGAATATAAATGTCATATATTTTGCACAAAAGATAACATATTTACTCAGTAAACATTATATCTAAAATTTGTATGTCTAATGCAAAATCTATGATGTTTATATTCAAAATGATCATCAAATTGTAAGAATTCCAGCAATGTAAATTATATTCTGACCAGGTAATTTGTATGAATTTTATGAGTTAAAACAAATATCTTCAGTTAATAAAAAAAAAATATTCTTCACACATAACAGATGGTCGGTCAGTCCCTCCCTACCAGATGTGTGGGAAAACCAGAATATTTACGTTTTTAGTAATAAATAATACCTCAAACTAAAGTTAGGATAATATAATTGACATTGCTGGATTCTCTGTAAGACCAGGAATATTTTGAATACAAATGTCATATTTTGCACAAAAAATAACATATTTACTCAGAGTAAACATTATATCTAAAATTTGTATGTCTAATGCAAAATCTATGATGTTTATATTCAAAATGATCATCATATTGTAAGAATTCCAGCAATGTAAATTATATTCTGGCCGGGTAATTTGTATGAATTTTATGAGCTAAAACAGGCAGGCAGGCAGGCAGGCGGGTGGGTGGGGCGAATCTAAAAATAGCATCTCGAGCCGGACACTCTGCGCGTATACGTGGAAAAAAACCCTGCGTTAAGTGAAAGTTCGGCTTTGGCATGGCACCGCGTATATGTGGCGCATGTGAAATCGCGCTAAGCGAAACCGGATTAAGCGGGGTATTACTGTACATACAGTAAGTCACTGCATCTCATAATATCTGAAATTCCTATATGGCAACTCATTTACTATACTCACTTTAAACTAGCTTGGCCCAGAGGCCACGCCCTCTTTCTATGCAAAAAAGTAGCCGATTGGTCCATAAAAAGTGTTCGTTGAAAGTTTCTGTAATATATATACAGTAAAACCTCGATTAACCGACCTTCGGATTAACCGCCGATCCCGGACCGCTAAAATAAAAAAATATATATATTTTTTTTACTGGGATTAGCCCACCTGGGCACAGGTCACTGACCCACATCCGGGCCTGGGGGGCCAAAATGTAATAATAATAATAATAATAATAATAATAATAATAATAATAATAATAATAATACAGTAATAAAGAACCATAAAGAAATACAAAAATTAAAAAAAGATCAAGAGTGAGAAACAATATATGTATGTTGTGCTGTCAATGTTAAGAGAAACAATTGAGACCCTCCAATTGTGTGTAAATGAGGCAGAAAGTCAGATGAGCAACCTGGGACTTGGTCACAATTTTCGTGATGCCATATGTTCTTTGACTTTTCCTTTTTTTATTCACGGTTTCTGTGCTGGTTCATATTTATTTACTAAAGTGGTTAATATTTTAAAGCAAATGCTATTGAAATATGAATGGGTCGTTTAACGATGCAGATGGTCGTTAGAGAACAAAGAATGCTGGTTACAATACAAAATGGGTTTGAACAAATAATAACAGTTAAAACCTTAACAGCACAGGGTTAAGGTGACTAGATTATATAATAGTAAATACAACACATCATTACAGGAATAATATGGAACATGAAAGCATGTTATATAAAAAAAAATAGAAAAATACGACACGGTCGTAACAATATATATATATATATATATATATATATATATATATATATATATATATATATATATATATATATATATATATACACCTAGACCCCGACTTACGACTACGTGGACTTACGACCGTCGGGACTTACGACCGCCTCAGATATAGATAAAAAAAAAAAAAAAAAATTTAAATGACACACGCATTTTCTATACCGAAACGTTTCCAGTTAATGTAGTCTCCATGTATAATTAGAAAATTATGGGGGCCCCATGTGCATTCAGCTGACTACATTAAAGGTTAAGTGCTCAGTCACACTGTATCCATTCCTTATTATTTATTACTTTCACTGTACTGTATCCATTCATCATTATTCATTACTTTTACTGTACTGTATTTCATTGTAGATGTTTTATTAAAATTTTTTTTTTTTTTTTTTTTTTTTTTTTTTATCTATGTCGGACTTACGACCTGGATTTGGGTCCCTAACCCCGTCGTAAGTCGGGGTCTAGGTGTATATATATATATATATATATATATATATATATATATATATATATATATATATATATATATATATATATATATATAGCCTATGTAAGTGAACCCTCACTTTACACGGTTAATTCAACCCACAGGGTACCCCTGAAAGTGAGAAACGCGTAAAGTAAACAACATAACATATGGGATTAAATGAAATAGAGACCAGCTGACTCCCAAACTCCACTTTTTCCGACACAATACCTATGTTCTAGTAAAAATAATATCTTAATTTTATGATGGTACATGCACACAATTAATACTTAAGAAAAATAGAGAAATACAGTCGCCAAGTTAATGTCCATTCAAATAATGGACTCAACTCCCTCCCCATCTTTTCACACTACACTCGCTGGCTCTTCCCTCTCTGAGAAATTTTTGGGGGAAAACCACTAGATTTTAAGGTATAGTAATAAATAATACCTCAAACTAAAGTTAGGATAATATAATTGACATTGCTGGATTCCTTGTAAGACCAGGAATATTTTGAATATAAATGTCATATATTTTGCACAAAAGATAACATATTTACTCAGAGTAAACATTAGATCTAAAATTTGTATGTCTAATGCAAAATCTATGATGTTTATATTCAAAATGATCATCAAATTGTAAGAATTCCAGCAATGTAAATTATATTCTGGCCGGGTAATTTGTATGAATTTTATGAGCTAAAACAAATATCTTCAGTTAATAAAAAAAAAAAATATTCTTCACGACACTATCTGTCAATCAAAGTACCCCACCTTGCCTCCCCACCTTGCCTCCCACCCTCTTCTAACCGCGCCAGATGGTCGGTGGGTCCCTCCCTCCCCCCACCCCCACCAACCCTCCCTACCAGATAAATGTGAGAGAAACCAGAATATTTACCTTTTTAGTAATAAATAATACCTCAGACTAAAGTTAGGATAATATAATTGACATTGCTGGATTCCTTGTAAGACCAGGAATATTTTGAATATATGTCATATATTTTGCACAAAAGATAACATATTTACTCAGAGTAAACATTAGATCTAAAATTTGTATGTCTAATGCAAAATCTATGATGTTTATATTCAAAATGATCATCAAATTGTAAGAATTCCAGCAATGTAAATTATATTCTGGCCGGGTAATTTGTATGAATTTTATGAGCTAAAACAAATATCTTCAGTTAATAAAAAAAAAAAATATTCTTCATGACACTATCTGTCAATCAAAGTACCCCAACTTGCCTCCCCCCTCTTCCAACCGCGCCAGATGGTCGGTCGGTCCCAACCCTCCCCCCCCCCACCCCCCACCTTCCCTCCCTACCAGAGAAATGTTGGGTGAAAGAACTAGAATTTAACTTTTAGTAATAAATAATACCTCAGACTAAAATTAGGATAATATAATTGACATTTCTGGATTACTTGCAAGACCAGGAATATTTTGAATATAAACGTCGTACATTTTGCACAAAAGATAACATATTTACTCAGAGTAAACAAAATACTTAGAGTAGATCTAAAATTTGTATGTGTAATGCAAAATCTATGATGCTTATATTCAAAATGATCATCAAATTGTAAGAATTCCAGCAATGTAAATTATATTCTAGCCGGGTAATTTTTATGAATTTTATGAGCTAAAACAAATATCTTCAGTTAATAAAAAAAAAATATATTCTTCACACACTATCTGTCAATCAAAGTACCCCACCTTGCTTACCCCCCTCTTCAAACCGGGCCAGATGGTCGGTCTGTCCCTCCCTCCCTCCCTCCCACCCCCCACCAACCCTCCCAACCAGAGAAGGTTTGGGAGAAAATAGTAATTTACATTTTTAGAAATAAATAATAACTCAGACTAAAGTTAGGATAATATAATTGACATTTCTGGATTCCTTGCAGGTCAGGGAATATTTTGAATGTAAACTTCATATATTTTGCACAAAAGATAAAATACTTGCTTTGTGTAAACCAAATTATTACATTAGATCTAAAATTTGTATGTCTAATGCAAAATCCATGATGTTTATATTCAAAATGATCATCATATTGTAAGAATTCCAGCAATGTAAATTATATTCTGGTCGAGTAATTGGGTATGAATTTTATGAGCTAAAACAAATATATTCAGTTAATAAAATAAAAAAATATTCTTCACAACACTATCTGTCAATCAAAGTACCCCAACTTGCCTTCCCCCCTCTTCCAACCGCGCCAGATGGTCGGTCAGACCCAACCCTCCCCCCTACCCCCCACCTTCCCTTAACATACGCGGGTTTAACATGCACGAACTTGCAAATACGCGGAATGCTGCCTGAGGAATATACCGTACATTCAAATCGCGCGTGACACCACACACACACATCACCCGCCACGCCACCCTGCGTTCCTGCTCTCCCTCAATCAGTCAGTCTCGCTGTAAACACGCTTGTGTTGATATTAGCATTGTAGTTGCTACCCACATTACCATGGCCCCCAAGAAAGCATCAAAGACACCAGCTGGAGCCACTCCTAAGCGCCAGATGAAAGTGATGACTCTACAGGAGAAGGTGGAGTTGCTGAATAAGTTACGGTGACGATGTGGAGGCGGAAGGATAGAGAGGGGACGAGTGGTGACGCTCTGGAGGCGGGAGCAGGGACGAGTGGAGATGCCAGCCAGTACATTATTTATTGTTTTTATAGCTCTTTTTGCATTTTAATATTAAATAAAGTGTTTGTAAACATGTACATAGTGTTTTTCTTTACTCACCGTATATACTCGTCTATAACCCTCCCTCGTTTATAGGTCGACCCTGATTTTTTTACCAAAAAATCATTAATTTATGATATTCCTTGTTTATAGGTCGAAGCAAGTTTTTGAGGGTATTGGAACAACAAAACCTTCACTAAAAATGCTCTACGTCCCATAAACTGGGGCTCGCCGTGCCTAAAACACCGAGTGCCGAAGGCAAATTGTTTACCATTTAAAGTGACCCCTCGTTTAACGAACGCCTCTGTTAACGAAATTTCGGTAAATGAACTGCCTTCCATAAGGATCTTCAATTCGGTTAACGAATTTCTTACGAACCGACCTCAGCATGTTTTCTCTTGCACTGACCGGGCAACCAGCTTTAGTATCAGTCAGCCAATACATTAATCGGTTCTAGGGCTTAAATTCCTTACTATTTTAGTAAATATCAAGAAGTTTATACTATTCAATAATTATAAAAGTTTAATACTCAATTTTTTAGTCATTTTAGCAATTATTGAATACAAATGAAGGTAAAGTGACTAGTTTAATGCACGGCATCCAGCCTCTTAACACAGCAAACAGGCGTTAGTCTCTCTCTGTTTTCACTGGAGGTAACATCTTGCTTGAGACTCTCTTCAACTAAACGCTTTTTTTCTGTGTTTCCAAGCAAATTATTGGTCATTTTGAAATATATTTTACATATTGACAATATATAATGCAGTGCAGTGTTGATTTAAAGAAATAATCTTGAATTACACCAAGAGAGCTAAAATTTTATGGGTGAAATGGCGCCATGGGGTGACTTCTCTTTCACCCCAATGCCTTCTCTTCTTCCTTCTCCTCCACCCCCATTCTAAATCCCATCATCATCATCATCATCCAGGAGACTTCTACATACACACCTCAAAGTAGGTGAACTTTTCTACCATTTTTGTTGAATTTAGGAAATTTTCGGTGAGCTGGAACCAATTGCCCAAAAACCCATTGAAACAATGGTTTCGATTAACGAACTTTTCGGTTAAAGAACGACCTCCTGGAACGGATTGAGTTCGTTTACCGAGGGGTCACTTTACACTGAAACGCCAGTAGTTTCAACAAAAATATTGTATATTTCCATTCAAGTATTTATTCAAGCCAATTACGAGGGAATATTATTGTAATACAACAGTTTTTTTAACTGAAAACCATTCGAAAAGCGATTACGGTAACATCTTTTGAACGAAAGAAAGTGAGTCATTGCTTTTGTCACGATTTTATCCCACTTTCCACTGTAATACGTACGTCATTTCAAAAAAATATTATACTTCTGTGAATGTATTATATCAAGCACATTATGAATCGAATATCACTTATATAACAGTATTTTAACAGAAAACTATTAAACAAGCGCGTAACATATCTTGAACATCGGAAGGCTAGGTAGAGTCTTTTGTTTTCATGTAGTTTATCCTAATTTACATTACGTTTCAGCAAAACTACTATTTACTTCTGAGAATATGGAAATGTAATATTTTTGCTGAAATGACGTGAGTATTACAGTGGAAAGTGGGATAAAATCGTGACAAAAGCAATGACTTTCACTTTCTTTCGTTCAAAAGATGTTACCGTAATCACTTTTCAAATGGTTTTCAGTTAAAAAACCGTTGTATTACAATAATATTTTATCCTAATTCACTTGTGATGTAACAGTTTTGTAACTGAAAACGATTCGAAAAACACGTGCACCGTCTAGCTGATACGGCAGAGCCCTGGTCGCAATCAGACCAGAAATTGTCGTGAAATCTTTTAAGAAATGTGGGATTTCAAATGCTCTTGATGGAACAGAAGACGACTCGTTGTGGGATTATGAGGCCAATGAGGGCACTATTGAGGATGAAGATATTGATGATCCTATGGCTGATGATGGTGTTGATCGATATGACGATAGTGCTAAAGGAGAGGACTGGGAGGAGCTGTTTGGTGCTGATGACAAGGAAAATGATTTTGATGGATTTTAATGAAAATATTCAGAAATATGGTGTAGTGGACGTCTCCCCTACAACTGCCTACAACTGCGTAGTCACAACCACCACCTGCTACCGCCTTCCCTAGCAACCAACCAGATGTTACCCTTGCTTAGCAACGAAACTAGTCACCGGCAACTTTCTGGGTTTTCCCAACATGATTCATAGAGGACTGGCGTCTGCTGCTGGGTATATAAGCTCTGTCTCTCCATTGAGAATTGATTCTGACCATTCTTCTTGAACAAGCAACACCTCCTCCGCCGCTGCCTGGCTGCCTTCGCTTCTCCTCGCCTGCCTGGTGGGCCTGTAGCGTACTGTAAGTGGCCAGTTGTCAATTCTCTTTAGTTGTCTATTATCTCTTTGTATGGGCACACAAACGTATGTACAAGTAGATATCTTCACTCAGGAATGAGGTTGGATAGAAACTCACGATGCGCTTTCTGTATATATATTGTTGTACAGCGCAGTGCGTAGGAGTGACTAGGTGAGGAGCTGAGAGAGATGTTGCTGGTCCAGTAGCTGAGTGTAGAATGTCCTCCCTGGGCAGGCATGGCCGTATTTATACAATTTACCAGGATCAGGATCTGGGGTGCGCGTAGCGAGAGGACCAATCACAGCGGCTCAAGCGTAAGGTGTGAAACGCTCTGATCCTGAACTGGAGGTTGATGGTCGAGACTAGGTCGGCGATCGTACCCCTATGTCCTCTGCATAGACCTAGTCTCTCGGCGTAGCTTGCTGCACGCTGATTGGCTGGTCGCAGTGCGGCCGGAGCTCAGTTGGAAGTTGTAAGGGAGAGTAGCCACTACAATACTCCCCCTCCCCTCCCGGCGCGGCGGGAGGCTGGATGTTGTCTGGGTTGTGTCCCACACATAACACATACCGGGCAGGTGTATGTACGACTCGGCCGCTACGTGTAACAACTCCCTCCAGTGACACAAAACCTGTGGGAGAATTAGGAGGAGAAAGAGGGTTTGGGATTAGAGGAGGTTGTACAAGCAGTGGTTGTTGTGCTCCTGCTGCTGCAGGGGCTGCGTCAGGAGGAGGGTCCATGGCAGGAGCAGGTTCTATGATAGAAGGGAGGTCTATTACAGGTTCAGGTTCTATGACAGGAGGAGGGTCTATGATAGGTACAGGTTCTATGACAGGTGCAGGTTCTATGTCAGGAGGAGGGTCCATGGCAGGAGCAGGTTCTACGATAGGTGCAGGTTGTATGTCAGGAGGAGGGTCCATGGCAGGAGCAGGTTCTATGTCAGGAGGGAGGTCTATTACAGGTTCAGGTTCTATGACAGGAGGAGGGTCTATGATAGGTACAGGTTCTATGACAGGTGCAGGTTCTATGTCAGGAGGAGGGTCCATGGCAGGAGCAGGTTCTATGACATGAGGGAGGTCTATTATAGGTTCAGGTTCTATGATAGGAAGAAGGTCTACGACAGGAGCAGGTTCTACAGCAGGAACAGGGTGTACTTGAGGGTGAAAAGAGGGTGCCCAGAAATGTCGTGGGCGTGGTGTTGCTGCCGGTGGTAACTGCGGGTAGACTGGTGCAGGCGTAGTTTGTTGATGGTGCTGCTGGACTGGGGGCCCAACGGGTAAGGTGGCCGGTTTGACTCGGTCTATGCTGACGGTGTCATGTCTGCCATTCCGGATAATCGTCAGGAACTTTTCTGAATGGGTAACCACCTGGAAGGGTCCATCGTAGGGACGTTGTAATGGGTTGCGATGAGCATCACGCCTGACGAAAACATACTCGGCTGTGAGTAGTGCAGGAGGGATGTGTTCAGGGCGCCGAGGAGGCTGGCGTGGAGCAGTAGCTCTGAATGCAGAAACTGCTTGTCGTAGCTTTTGGAGTAAGTCGTGACGAACGGCTGGAGTGGTTTGGTGAGGGTTAGGAGGGAGTGAGAAATCCCCAGGTAGCCGAAGGGGCTCGCCTAGTGTAAGATCTGCTGGGCTACAGTCCATATCCTCCTTGTGTGACGCACGGATGCCGAGGAGCACTAAGGGAAGCGCATCAGTCCAGCTGTAAGGGTCGTGCTGTGCCTTGAGTGCGTCCTTTAGCTGCCGGTGAAAACGCTCTACCATGCCGTTGGCTTGAGGGTGGTATGCTGTAGTGCGTTGTTTAGACGTGCCGAGGAACTGTAGGAGGTGCTGCCAGAGTTGTGACTCAAACTGGACTCCTCTGTCAGTGATTACGGTTGCGGGGGGGCCGAAACGGGAAGCCCAACCGGACATGAAGGCGCGGACAGTAGTCTCTGCTGTAGCATTGGGCATGGGAATTGCTTCTGTCCACCTGGTGAAACGGTCGATGCAGGTGAAGATGTAGGTGCTGCCGTAGGATGATGGAAGAGGTCCCACGATGTCGAGGTGTACTACTTGAAAACGTCCTTTGGGAATAGGGAAAGTATGTAAGGGGGCCTGTATGTGACGATGTATTTTGGAGGATTGGCAGGCCAGGCACTGGGCAGCCCATTTCTTAGTATCAGACTTGATGCCGGGCCAGACGACACGTTGTGTGAGGAGGCGCTGGGAGGCCCGCACACCCGGGTGGCTGAGACCATGGATGCGGTCGAAAACAGCGCGTCTGTGGACATGAGGCACGAACGGTCTAGGCTGCCCACAGGATACGTCACACCACAATTTTATCTTTGTGCCAGGAACAGGGAGTTCTTGGAGTGTGAGGCTTGAGGGGGATGTCTTGTATGCTGCCAGGTCTTCGTCCTTCTCTTGAGCCGCAGCTAGCTGCCCATAGTCAATGGGTGGAGATGAGGGAAGAATGTTGGATACACAACGAGAGAGGGCGTCGGCGATCTCGTTGTGGCTGCCTTTAATGTGTTGGACGTCGCTGGAGAACTCTGAGATGTAAGCCAAGTGGCGCAGGACACGAGGTGTATGTGACTGGGAAGCTGAAGCGAAGGCGTGGACGAGGGGCTTGTGATCAGTGAAGATGGTGAACTGACGGGCCTCGAGGAAGTGCTGGAAATGTTTGACAGCCAGGTATATGGCCAGGAGTTCTCGATCAAAAGCGCTGTACTTGAGGTGTGGTGGTTGAAGCCGTTGTGAGAAGAAAGCAACGGGCATGAGAATTCCGTTGATCTCCTGCTGTAAGACGGCGCCCACTGCAGTAGAAGAAGCGTCTGTTGTGAGAGTGGTCCGGGCGTTAGGTGCGGGGTGGGCCAGGAGGGTGAGGCGTGTAATGTGCTGTTTGACAGTGGTGAATGCCGTGGCAGCCTCTTGAGTCCACACGAGAGGCTTTCGAGACTTCTTTGGGCGTCCCTTGAGAAGGTCGTGTAGGGGGGCTAGGACGGTGGCAGCTTTGTCAATGAAGCGGTGGTAGTAGTTGACTAAACCCAGGAATTCTCGGAGTTTCTTTGCCGTTTCAGGTTTGGGGAACTCCCTAATCGCGGTTATCTTCTGTGGTAGGGGTTGTATGCCACTGGGCGAGACTCTGTGACCGAGGAAATCTATGGCCAAGGTTCCAAAGACGCACTTAGCAGGATGAACTTTCATGTTGTTGTTCTGCAGGCATTGGAGAAGGAGCTGGAGGTGGTGGCGGTGCTCGGCAGGCGTCGAAGATGCGACGAGGATGTCGTCAATGTAGACAGTGACAAAGTCGAGGTCGCGAAGCATATGGTCTATGTACCTCTGGAAAGTCTGTGCTGCATTGCGTAAGCCAAAACTCATGAAAGTGTACTCGAAGAGTCCGAACGGAGTGGTGATGGCTGTCTTCTGGGTATCTGCAGGTGCTACTGGGATCTGGTGGAAGGCACGCTCCAAGTCGATCTTCGAGAAGATAGTCTTGCCATGAAGTTTGTGGTGAAAGTCCTGGACATGCGGAATAGGGTACCTGTCAGGTTTGGTGACGAGATTCAGGGCTCTGTAGTCGCCACACACCCTCCACTCGCCGGGCGTTTGCTTAGGAACCATGTGAAGAGGCGATGCCCAGGGACTCCTTGAAGGGCGAATGATGCCATCTTGCAGTAGTTTGTTGAATTCTACTTTGGCTGTGTACAGGAGCTCAGGGCGCAGGCGGCGAGGGCGTGAAAAGACTGGTGGTCCTTTAGTTTCGATGTGGTGGAAAATTCCCGATGTAGGTGGTGGGGGTAGGGAGACTCGGGGTGAGAAAAGCTCCTTGAATTCGTTGAGTAGGGAGGAGAACTCGTTGGAAGGCGCAAGACAGGTGATAGTGTCGGTGTATCTGGCACGAGAACCCTGGATCTTGCGTGCTGTAGGCTCATGGATGAGGCATAGATGACTTGGTTTGACGCCGAGCTTGTGGAAGGTGAGGAAGTCGAAACCAAGGATGGGTTGAGACACGTCTGCTATCACGAATAACCAACGCAGAGTCTTGGGCAGACCGAGGTCCAAAGCGAGGGTGAGTACGCCGTAGGAGGCGATGGGGCTACCGTTGGCAGCGAACAGGTCATAAGAGGGTTGCTTTGACTTGTCTTGTAGTGAGGGAGGGATGAGGCTCACCGATGAACTTGTGTCGATGAGGAACTTCTTGCCAGAGGTGCAGTCGGTGACGTACAGTAATGAGACGCCTGAAGGGACGGGGGCTGAGGCGTCTACCAGCCTCCGTTGTTGCCGTTTCCCGAATAGGTGCAGTAGGGCTCACAGTTTCGAGCATTGGGGCCGAAAGTCTGGTGATGCCAGCAGAGGGTATATTTGTTGTGCTGGGGGCTGGCTGCTGTGCGTCGGAAGTTGTAGGGTGTGGTGCGTGAGTCAGGGACTGGCACAGCAGCGGGTAAGGAGGAGCAGAACTGCTCAATGGTGTTCATCCTGCGGTTCAAGGTTTGTAACAGGTCCTTGATATCGTGTGAGGTATTGTTCGGCTGAGGTGTGTTGACCCGGCTTGCAAGTTCGGTGGGAGGTACTGGTGTGACCGTGGCAGCAAGGGGTGCAGCAGCGCACTGGTTGAAAATTCTGTCTGCCGCGGTTGCATATAGCTCTGGTGTCGTAGAGTAATCTACTGCGGACAGGATGTTTCTTACTTCTGTGGGTAGCTTTTGTGCGTGAAGCTGGCGCAGGATAGAGTCAGGAAGTCTGTCTGTGTACCGGGAGTTCACCCTGCACATCTCTTCCCAGAGATGTCCCGGAGTTGAGTTTCCAAGGGAGATGGCAGATAGGTTCTGCAGGATATCGGAGCGGGTCCGTTGGTAATGCGTTTTTAAGGCATCCCGCAGAGTTGCGAATTTGTTGTTCTCTGGAGGGTTGGAGATGATCTGTGAGACTTGTGTGGCGACTTCAGTGGGCAAGGAGCAGAGCAGGGCGCCGTACTTCTGCTCGTCTGTAGCTGTAGAGCCGATGAGAGCTGCTTCGACATGAACTAACCAGTCCTCTACGTTGTGGTTGAAGGTTGGTAGAGAGATCCGTCCGTCCATTCTTGCGGGAGTATATCGCACCTGTTAGGGAAGGATGAGGGATGGGTGTTTGTTCCGACCCCCTTCCGTCTTCACAATCTCCTGGGAGGGAGGTGAACACTTACGGGGGGACTTCGGGACGAATACACTTTTTTAGGGTGCAGGTCCTTCGGCCAGAACTAAAAAAACAAAAGAAAAATAGGAGAATAGGCAAAAGAGCTCAAACCACGTTTGGAATATCGCACAATAGTTGCTCTCCAGCTGTGATGTGGGTCACTCACAACGCCAGTGGGGGAGAACAGACTACTGCGTTATAAACCTTACGATCGTGAGATGGTGTCGTTGTGGAGTAGTGGGTGGTGCAGGGAGGCGGTTGGCCTAGGCTGGCAGCAGGCAGGACGATCTTCTCAGCTCAAGTAGTAAGGCAGCAGAAAGGAGTGTGGTATTCACGGCTCCGGGGGTCACCAATGTAGCGTACTGTAAGTGGCCAGTTGTCAATTCTCTTTAGTTGTCTATTATCTCTTTGTATGGGCACACAAACGTACGTACAAGTAGATATCTTCACTCAGGAATGAGGTTGGATAGAAACTCACGATGCGCTTTCTGTATATATATTGTTGTACAGCGCAGTGCGTAGGAGTGATTAGGTGAGGAGCTGAGAGAGATGTTGCTGGTCCAGTAGCTGAGTGTAGAATGTCCTCCCTGGGTTGTTGTGTTGTTGTTGTTTAGATTGTCGGACCATAGTCCGACACGGGCCTTTGCCTATAGGCGGCCCGTTTGGTGGTTCCGGCTGGAGCTCCAGGAGCAGCCAGACCGGATTGGGAATGGAGGTGGTCCCACCTGCAGATTGGAAGGATACTGCAGGTTGCAAGTGTGAGCGGACCCCCGATCAGTGGACGCTTACCACCAACCCCCACTCTTGGACGTGGTCAGTTTCGGAGTGGCGCGCCCCCCGAACTGGGGTCCGCACTTGCTGGGAGAGGATGCTTTCTAAGCTATCTGGGTGGTGGGTATCGTGTGATGACCCGGAGTAGGTGGTGAATGTGGTCTGTATGGGCCTTTCGGGTTAGAGTGGCCGCTGGTGTTGTGTGTGTTTCTTGGGAGATTTGAGTTTTGTTTCGGAGGCTTTGTGTGACCTCACAGTCGAGGAGATAGTGTTCAAGTGGGTTGGCTGCAGGCTCCTGACAGTAGGTGCAATCCATGACGTCATTACCGATCATCTGCCAGGAGCACTTGTACCCTAGTCGTAGTCGATGAAGGCTGACTTGGGTTTGTCTTGGAGTTTTCCTGTCAGCGAACGGTGGTTCCCCTTTTGTGGCCGCCAGATACCATTTGGCTGATTGGGACCCGGCGTTGAGTGCATGAAGGAAGCTCTTTTTGATGTGGAGCTTGCTGGTCTTTCTGAGGTGATTCTTGATCTGTTGCACACTTGCTGGAACTTGGATGTGTACGCTACTAGAACGTGTAGCTGCCTTGGCTGCTTCGTCTGCCACATCGTTTCCTCCGATCCCTACATGACTGGGAATCCAGTGTAAGACGACTGGTCGGTTTTGGCTTTGGAATTCCTGTAGCTGTGCGAGGATCGAGGTGATGATGTGGACGTTGTCTCTTGGTTGAGTGTGTTGCAGCGCCTGCATGGCCGATTTCGAGTCCGTGTGAATTATGGTGGGCTTGTTGTGTTGTGTTGCAGCGTGTTGTAGGGCCTTTGAGATTGCTACCAGTTCTGTTTGTAGGGTGGAGCAGTCATTGGAAAGTCTCCATTTGAGGGTCTGACCTTGGGTGTAGAAGGCCGCTCCGGATCTATGATGTTTTGGGTCCACCGAGCCGTCTGTGAAGTATGATGCTGCATCAGCCGGTGTCTCGGTGGCTATGGCTCTGAGAGTTATTTTTTTGAGGTCCTCCTTCTGGAGGTTGGCTTTACTATCGCCTAGGTCGGTAAATTTGAGTGTGGCTGGTGGAGGGCTCCATGGTGGAGGAACAACGTAACCATTGTCTCGTGTGTCTTGGTTGTTCTTGACGAGTGTTTCTGCTTGCAGGTGTCGGATGACCTCGCTTGCCTCGTGCGACCAGGTGGCCCCTCGCACTGTGTGGTCGAGGTGGAGGGAGGCACTGATTCGAACCTTGGCAACTGTGGGCTTGTCTGCTCTACAGATTTTGGCGAGGAGACCGGCTGTCACCTGCTTGACTCGTACTGCCAGGGGTGGTAGCTCGGTTTCCATTTGCAGATTGCAAATTCTGGTCCACATGGGTGCTCCGAGCATGGTCCTGAGAGCATTGTTTTGAATGACTTCTAGCTTAGCTATTTGGTCTTCTCTCAGTCCAATGAGTGCTGGAGCACTGTAATCTACCAGCGATCTGATGGCGGCCGTGTAGTAGGCTTTGAGCACAGGGAGGTTTGCTCCTGCTGATTTGCTGGTGAGCGACCTCATTATATTGTGTCTGCTCTTCGTCCTGTGCCTGAGATACTCGAGTTGCGGCTTGAAGGTGAGTTTCTGGTCAAACCAGATTCCAAGACACTGGTGGGCGTTGGTCCAGACTACCGGCTTGTTTTGTATGGAGAGCATCTTCTCTGGTGTGTCTCTGCAGATGGCCATCGCTTTCGACTTGGCTGGATTTATCTTGAGTCCAAGTCTGTTGCACTCCTCTTCTATAAGTTGGAGTGCGTGTTGCGTGTTGGCTAGTCTGTTCGATCCTCTTACTATGAGCTGTAAGTCGTCTGCATAGCATAGGAGCTTGGCTGTTTGTCTGAAAGGAAGCTTGACTAGATTTTCCATCAGGACATTGAACAGCATTGGACTGAGGATGCCTCCTTGTGGGGTTCCGTTTTCGTGGACCCTGTAGCTTGAGGTTGTTCCCTGAAAGCGTACTCGTGCTTCTCTCTGTGTGAGGTAGTTCTGGATCCACCTCAGCAACCTTCCTTTGACGCCTTTTTTAGCGAGCGTAGTTGTAATGGCCAGTGGATTGGCTAGTTCGAAGGCTTTCTCCAGGTCGAGGAAGACCACCAGAGCTGGTTTGTTGTCCACTGTGCTGAGTATCTCGGCGATGTTGTTGCCTGTGCCGGTGTTCTCGGTGTAAGCAAAGATGTGAGGGTGTGGGCTGCCTACTTTCCACTTGAGTCGGTTGAGAGCCATTCTTTCTCCCGTCTTGGCTATGCAGCTGAGAAGGGAGATGGGCCTCGGCTTGTCTGGTTCTCTGGGCTTCGGAATGGGCTGTATATCTGCCTTCTTCCATTCCGGTGGGAGTCTTTGTGCTGTCCACGAAGCATTGATGGCTTGCAGCAGAGCCTCGTGTCCGGCTGTACCGGCATGAAAGAGCATGGAGTAGGTTATCCTGTCTGCCCCTGGAGCTGTGTCCTTGCTTCGTTTTAGCGACTTTTGGAGTTCTTGCTGGTTGAATGGTCTGTCAGTGTCATCTTCACTGTTGCAGGCCTCTTCGATCGTCTGGAGTCTGACCTGTCGCAGACGCCGTTGTGTCTCCTCCGCCTGTCTCGGGAGGTTTTTCGTTGCTGCTCGGTCAGCGAACAGTTTTGCAAGTCTCTCGGCTTCTTCTTCTGGGTTGGGATGGGTTGGTGGTGGTGGTGTTGCCTTCCCAGATGCCCTTCGGATCTGGGCCCACATCTTGCCAAGGGAGGTGTGCTCGTTCAGTTCGGAGCACCACTTGAGCCAGCTTACGTTTTTTATTTCTTGCTTCTCTTCCCTGGTGTCCTTAACTATGACTTGCAGGAGATGTCTGTTTGTTGCCGTGGGATGTCTCCTATAGTTTCTTCGGGCCATGTTCACTCTGTGGTTGAGTTCTTTCACCCTGGGACAGTAGTACCAGTAGTCATTGTACTGTCTTGATGTGGGTTTTGTTTTTGGGATGGCCTCTTCTGCCGCTTGGTGAAACGCCTCGACCAATTGGTGGTGGAGGGTTGTCTCATCCACGGGTGGTGCGCCGGACGGCTGTGATTTTTCGCGCCACTTAGCCAGGTGTTTCTTGAAGAGTCCCCAATCTGCCTTTTGGGTATTGTATCTCCATCTCGGGGAGGGGGGGGTGGAGTGGGGAGTTTGTTCACCTTCAGTGTTGTTAGGGTGGCGAAGTGGTCGCTGGTCAGCGTGGGGTGTATCTGCCAGGAGGCCGAAGGCTGTAGTGCACTGGAGACGAAGGTTAGATCTAGCCTTCCTCCCCTAGTGTGGGTGGGCTCGCCGGTGTTCAGGAGGCAGATCTCGGGTGTATCTTGAAAAGTGGTGTATAGGTGTAGGCCGTCTTCATTTGTGGGGCTTGCCGAGCTTAGGAAGGGATGATGTGCATTGAAATCCCCTCCTATGAGTGTGGCGTGGTCAGCGGCCGAAGCAAATAGTTGAGTAACCTCCAGTGAGCCCCTTGGGTTCTTGTAAATGTTGTGAACCGTTAATTCCCGTTTTTGGAGGGTTACTTTGACGGCCTGTGTCTCGATGTTTTCCCCACATGGAAATTGCTGCGTGACATCAGCGGAGGGTATGCTTGACTTGACCAAGATCATGCATCCTCTTGTTGACGCCTGCGTGAAATGCCTCCTGTATGTCTTGTAACCGCTGAATTTGAAACAGTGGTGTTCTTGTAGTAGTGTTTCTTGTAGCAGTATGATGTCAAGCTTGTCCTTGGCTGCTGCTTCTTGTAGGAGGTGTTTCTTATTTTTGATGCCCTGAGCATTCCATGTTAGGATGTTCAGGGTGCTGGTGGTTTCCACCACTGTTTCATCGGGGATTTCTGGTGGTCCTCGATGGAGATGTCCAAGTTCGGTTCCAGCTGGATCAGGTCCATATCTTCGTGTTCTGTGGTTTTTGCCTTCTGGGCCGTGGTTCGGTTCAGGGGAGTTGAGACGTCCAGTTTCTTTCTGGGAGCTGTCGGTATCTTGGGTTCTCTGGTGGCCTTCTTCGGTGTGGAGTGTACCTCGGCTGTTACTCGTGTGGGGACCGGCGTGGCTTCCTCCACTGAGGTGGCTGGAGCTGTGGCGACTTGCCCGAGGATGCTCCCCATGAGTATTTGGAGCTGTGTGGGTTGGATCTTGTGGCCCAGTAGTCCGGCTAGGCCCTCCGCGAAGGTTGTCAGTACCTTGGCTAGGTCTGATACGTGCATCATTCCTTCTGGTGCCTTGGTGTGTGCTTCTTTTGTCTGTCTCGTGGTTGTCTGCTGCTTGGGTGGCTGAGGTGTGGCCGTGGTGAGGCCAGGAAACTGGGCTGCACTTTGGGTGTTGACTGGCTGAGGAGGTTGTCTTGGTTGTTTTGGCCTCTGGGTTCCCCACACGAAGGTACTTGGTGGGGCTGGTGTGTAGGCGGTGGGTGCCGGTCTTGCTGCTGGTCGGTTTGCCTGGACCCTCTTTGTTCTCTCGGAGCATCCAGGATTCCAGGCGTGGTGTTTGCCCCCGCAGTTGGCACACTTGGGGGCAATTTTTTCTCCATTTTTCAGCTTGGTGAGGCAGGAGTGTGTGCCGTGCTTCTGTGCGCAGACTGCGCAGATCTCCTTGTACGTGCACCGTGTCTGATGGTGCCCGTATTTCTGGCATCTGAAGCACCGCAGGGGCTCTGGGACGAAGGGCCTCACTTCGTAGGTCCCCCAGGTTTTGAGGTCTATGGTGCTGGGGGGTGAGCCGTAGTGCGTTATGAGCACTTGTTTCGTGGTGGCCGTCTTGTCGGACAGGGGAGAGCATCTCTCGGCTTTTAAAATCTTCGGGTGGTTCTCCAGGGGTTCGAGAGGTAGTTCCTTCGGGCACCGGAGGACTACCGACTTCATCAGTTTCTGGGCGGGGTCTAGCTTGGGTGAAGTAACGGTGGTGGTGTTTTGCAGGTAAGTGTCGAGGGTGGTGGCGGAGTTCTTGTCTTTGGGGTGAACGATCATCTCCCCCTTTAGGTTGGGCCGCACTGAGAACCTGGCCAGTGGATTCAGCTTTTCCATCTCTGTGACGGCGGCATATGTTGTTTTTGCGTCCGTTTTCGTGATCCGGAATTTTGGCAGTGTCGTTGAGGGTGAGCTGGTGGTGGTGATGGGTGCCTTGGGGGCTGCTTGACGGCATTCATTTCCCGAAAAAGCACGTCGGCGTTTCTTGTTTTCTACCTTCGTCCAGTTGTCCTCAGTGGCGGTAGCAGTGGTGGTGGAGTTGTTGGAGGTGGTGGTGTTGTTCTTGCTTTTCAGGGCTTCATTGAAGGCGCGTAACTGGTCTGCTTTCTCAGTGCGTAGCCTGTCGTAGTTCGGGTCGTCAGGTTGGCGGTTCAGGCGGGGATCGCGGTTAGGAGGGCGTACGCGCTCCATAACCGTTGGGTTTTTTTTTTTTTTTTTTTTTTTTTTTTTTTTTTTTTTTTTAGATCCTACCTATTCCGTTCGAGTAAATAGCAGAGGAATTACAGCACTCCCCACTGGCTGGTGGTCGTAGAGTGGTTCCTGAGCTTCTCTCCCGGAGCCCCGATTGGGGAAGCCTACTTCCTAGTGTATGTGACTGCTCACTTATAGACGTGAGCTAAGTGTGCCTATTTGGGAAGGATAAGGATAGCTACCCTCTTTCCAGGTGGACCCGCACGATCACGGTTTTCCTGGAAAGACTCGGCTGGGGAGGGTTTTGCTCCGACCCCCTTTCGTGTTCACAATCTCCTGGGAGGGAGGTGAACAGTTACAGGGGGGACCGCAGGACGAATACACTTTTGAGGGTGCAGGTCCCTAGGCCAGAGCGAAAAAGGAAAAATAGTAGTAGAAGGAAAAGAGCTCAAACCACGCCGGGAATATCGCGCTATAACTGCTCTCCAGCTGGAGGGCAAGCTAATGCTCGATAAACCGAGAACGCTCGTGAGTAGTTGTGGACGATGACGGTCGTGGGTGGTGCGGTCCGGGAAGATGGCCAACAATGGCGCAAGGGAGAAGGCGGTCTTCAGAGTTCCGGGTCCAGCAGGAGGTCTTGTTGGGAGGTCTTCTTGGTCCAGGAGCGATGCATGGCCGTATTTATACAATTTACCAGGATCAGGATCTGGGGTGCGCGTAGCGAGAGGACCAATCACAGAGGCTCAAGCGTAAGGTGTGAAACGCTCTGATCCTGAACTGGAGGTTGATGGTCGAGACTAGGTCGGCGATCGTACCCCTACGTCCTCTGCATAGACCTAGTCTCTCGGCGTAGCTTGCTGCACGCTGATTGGCTGGTCGGAGTGCGGCCGGAGCTCAGTTGGAAGTTGTAGGGGAGAGTAGCCACTACAAGAGCTTAGTCACTCTTAAGTAATGATAAATAAACACGCAGGCAGGCCTTCAGCGCCAACTGTCAAATCTTATCTCAAATAAATAAACAAACAAACGCCAGACATTCTGTCACCTCACCTCTCCCCCCCACCCCCCCCCTCTTCCCACCACCCTCGTGTTCCAAGATAAAAGATTGGTGATTTCTTTATGTTTATTTTATATAATATCTCAGACTAAAGTTAAGATAATATAATTTACATTGCTGAAATCCTTGCAAGGCAGAGATTAATTTGAATATAAGCATCATATATTTTGCTCAAGATATAAAAAAAAAGTACATTAGTGTACAATACTGTAATACATTTTATAAAAAGTTTTTCAACTGTATTTTTGGGTAGATTTACATAAATTTCTTCATTTATTTTCATCCATTTACATGCACACACCATACTAAAAGAAACGTAAAATAAATAAATGACCTTAGTGCAAAGCTGGAGTGCACATGTAGCCTACTAATTTGATTACGGTCCTAAAATTGTTATGTCTAGTCCGAATTACAACATGTTTATATTCAAATAAATCAGTATCTTACAAGAATCCCAGCTATGTTAATTATATATTCCTAGGTCATATCACTGGCATTTTAAAATGAGAGAAGCTTAGTAGGCCTGTTAAATAAACACACAGACACCTTCGGCTCAAACTTATCACCTCAACCCCCCACACTCCCCCATCCCCTCGCTGGGTGGCGTGGCTGGCTCCGTCACCCCCCCCCCCCAGCCAGGCTTTTAGGCTTACAGTTTTTATCTTATATAATATCTCAGACTAAAGTTAGATTATAATTTGCATTGCTGGAATCCTTGCAAGACAGCCAATAATTTGAATATAAACGTCATATATTTTGCTCAAGAGATAAAAATTATTGTACATTAGTGTACAGTACTGTAGTACATTTTATAAAAAATAAGTTTTTCAACTGTGTTTTTGGGTAGATTTACATAAATTTCTTCATTTATTTTCATCCATTTACATGCACACACCATACTAAAAGAAACGTAATAGAAATAAATGACCTTAGTGCAAAGCTGGAGTGCATATGTACTAATTTGATTACAGTACTAAAATTGTTTTGTCTAGTGCAAATTATAGCATGTTTATATCTAAATTAATGAGTATGTTACAAGAATCCCAGCTATGTTAATTATATTCACCCAGGTCATTTCACTGGCTTTTTATAAGAGAGAAGCTTAGTCACCTAAGAACTGATAAATATACACGCGTTAGACCTGGGCCTGTGCCAACTGTCAAACGTACTACCTCCCCTCCCCCCTCGCCCCCTCGCTCGCTCCCACCCTCTCTCTACCCCATCTGCTTGGCGTTGCTGGAATCCTTGTAAAACAGTGAATAATTTTAATATAAACGTCATGTATTTTGCACAAGAGATAAAAATTAATCACCTGTATCACATTACAGTAGTGATTTAAGAGTAAAAGTGTATATGTACGTATATAGTATTCCACATACACGTAAGTATAAATAAAAAGTTTATGCTCCTCCTGCAACTTCTGGCCCCGACACTTGCTGGCATTTTTTGCAACGAAGGTCTTGGAAGGTAGCTTTTTCCAAAAAAGACCTGACTAGTCCATGTTAAAGACCTGGTCGTCAGAGTACTGTCCTTCCTCCATAATCTCACGTAAAAACAGAGGAAAATCCCTAGCCGCAACACGGTCAGCACTAGCTTCTTCACCACCAATGTTAATGTTGGTGATCTTGTTCCTCTTCTTAAACCTCTGCAACCACTCAGAGGAAGCATTGAAGGGTTTGGGCTATGCAATTCCCATCTTACATGACACTGCAGCATACAGTTCATGTGCGTACTCCTTAACTGAGCGTGTGTCCACCGCCATGTTCCGTCGTGCCTGACGAATCAAGTAGCTCACAAGTAATTTCTCCATCTTGAGAAGCACCTGGTTGTGGCAATACTTGATCATAGAAGCACCTGTAGACTTTGTGATGTTCATGTGCTCCTTTATCTTGGCTGCATCCTTCTTGATCATCCGGATCGTAGATTCGTTAACACCATGCTGGCGCGCGAGATCAACCTGTCTTGTTCCTTTCTCCATCTCTTGGATGATCTTGTATTTAATTTCGTAGCTTAGGGAACGTCGTATCTTCTTTGGCTTAGGGCGGCTGGGTCCAGGTAATGCAAGGTTTCTTTGTGGTGGTGGTGGTGGTCCGGTGGAAGCCATTCTTATGGAACAATAGATACCGATATACAAGGTGTAGCCTGAAGGGGTGTAACTGGCAGAGGAAGGTCAAGGGGCTTGAACGCTCCCGCGGTGGGGCACGTCATATTACATTAAACCAATCACAGCTAGCAGGGAAGGGAGGTAAGGATGCTTGGCCCAATCACAGTCCAATACGTCATATGACGACACAGATAACGCAACAATGACATACTGTACACTGCGCAACCTACTCGCGGCGGGATGGCAGGAGAGACGGCGGGAGGTTTGAATCCAAAAATGGCGCGGCGCGAGTTGACCGCCAGCCGCTCTCCACATAAAAGAGTACACGCACAGCGTAAAGTGAGCATCCCGGGTCTGGCAGGGTACCGCGTAAACGTGGAAACGCGTAAAAAAACCCGCGTAAAGCGGGGTAATACAGTCGACCCTTGTTAATTCAGACTAATAGGGGGGGAAGAGTGTCCGTTTTAGCCGATTGTCCGAATTAACCGATTTAGGGGTTAATATTGCATAATATTGCATTATATTTCAAAGAAAATGCATTGAGTTTGTCCTTAGCCTTGCATATGTCCGAAACTGTTTGCTTTTTAACACCATACTCGTCACAAACTCTAGTCACCGAAGCACCAGCCTCTAACTTTCTTATAAATTCCAGTTTCTGGTTCACAGAAAGGGTCACATACTTCCTCTTCGGCGTATTAGAGGTACTCCGACTTGAAGGCACGATATAAAATACAAGGCTAAAAGATGCCTAATCACTGAAATTTCAACGAAAATTGCAGGGCAACACAACACTGATACTCGAATATGGCGCTAAGTCAACAATGACTGGCGGTCTGGCGCACGCGCGCCATCTATTGGACAATCCCAGGACCAGAAATTTGATACGGACAGTCCCTTGCTTAGTTCAGATTTCCTGGTCTTGCAAGGAATCCAGCAATGTCAATTATATTATCCTAACTTTAGTCTGAGGCATTATTTATTACTATACCTTAAAATCTAGTGTTTTCACCCAAACATTTCTGAACATTTTTGAATGGACATTAACCTAGCGACAGTATTCTCTTAAATATTAATTGTGTGTGCATACTGTAGTGGACTTCTCCCCTACAACTGCGTATCCGCATTCCCATGCTACCGTATCCTAGCAACCAAACGAGCGGCGTCACCAGATGTTCCCACCATCCCTAGCAACGGAACCAAAGACCGGCGACTTTCTCGGGTTTTCCCTACATGACTCACAGATGATTCACGGCTGCTGGGTATATAAGCTCTGTCTCTCCATTGAGATTCATTCTGGCCTCAATTCTACAACATGCAACACCTCCTCCTCCGCCGCTGCCTGGCGGCCCTCGCCTCTCCTCCGCCTGCCTGGCGGTCCTCGCTCCTGCCAGCGAGCATGGCGACCCAACAGCTGTCCTTCTCTGAGCTTCCTCACCAACCAGCTCTCATTCTGGCCCATCTTCCTGAACACACAACACCTCCTCCAGCAAGCTCCACGCTGTCCAGCTTTCATTCAACCAGGAGGCCAGCAACAGGCAACATCTTTTCTAACGAAGCTCCTGCACATCTACCTCCTTCAACACGCTACTCACCGAACGTCTCTACTGAGTAGCTCCTGACCACACGACACCTCCAGCACCAGACTATCTATCATATAACTTATATTATACAAGAAAACCACCTTAGAGTTTCCATCCATCCTGAGTGCTAGACAACATTATACCACGAATTCCTACAATACTGTGGGGTATGGGTTGTTTGGTTCACACTCAGGATGGGTTGGAGAAAGGAAACTCACAATGTGCTCTCTATATACATGTTGTATTGGATGTACAATGCAGCTTGGTGCTGGGAAGGCAGCGTGGTTACAAGCGTGATGTAGAGAGAGCTGGTTGGTGAGGATGCTCAGAGGAGGACCAGCTTGTGGGTCGCCATGCTCGCCGGCGGGAGCGAGGACCACCAGGCAGGCGGAGGTGTTGCTGGCTGGTTGGTGTAGGTAGAAAAGAGAGATCACCACGAGGTCAGGTCTTAAATAGCGGGGTTAGGCGTGGCTTAGCAGTTGACCCCCGCTCCGTGGTGTATGGCGGCGCTGGTTGACCTAGATCACGAGGCATACACCGGGGAATTGGTGAGGTCGGCAAGGCAGCGACAAACAGCGTTTGTAGGGGAGAATTCCACGACAATACCATCATAAAATTAAGATGTTATTTTTACTACAACATAAGTATTGTGTCAGTATTGTGTTAGAAAAAGTGGAGTTTGGGAGTCGGTCCAGTCTCTATTTCAATTAACCCCATAGTGTATGTTCTGTTAATCCATTTACGTGTTTCTCGTTTTACACGGACCTCCGCGGGTTCAACTGACCGCGTAAATCGGGGTATTACTGTGTGTGTGTATATATATATACCGGGTATATATATATATATATATATATATATATATATATATATATATATATATATATATATATATATATATATATATATATATATATATATATATATATATATATAATTTTTACTATAATTATTTTGCAATGGCCAAATGTCATCATATATTACATAATATCATAATATTATAATGTAAGAAATAAGAATTTCAACACAATGTGACACATCATTACTTTTAATCAAATTTGTTCTATATCATGTACATCTTATATATGGGAATAATGAAAGAAATACATTTAACTTGAAGCATAATCAATTTTGCAAGCACATGAAGTACAGCAAAGTGTGTGAATTTCAAAATAACTTCTTCCTACTTTTTTCATGGAAAATTTGTCAATGATACTGTTTGTGTCAAGGGATTGTAGGACTCTGTAGGAGGCCAGATTCAATGCATATTAATGAAAGTGAGTTTAATCTGGTTTGTCCCATGGTAGACCTCAAGTGATTTTTCACCCTACATAGAGTAGAGAAAGACCTCTCTCCTTCACAATTTGTAATGGGGATGGTAAGGAAAATTCTTACCAAGATACTAATGTTTGGAAAGGCAGTTGTCAAAATACCATCTTTGGACCTCAGCAAAGTGGAGATGTTTGTCACTGACCTGTCAGATTCAGAAGACAAAATGTCTTTAAATTGCAAAAACTCATCTAGAACAGATGCTTCCAGGTCACTGGAATAGGTACTGACAACCAATTCCAGTTGGGCTTTGAGATCATCATATTTCATACTGTCATACTCCGTTAAGAAGCTAAACAGCTTCTTTATTTCTGAGTAGGCATTCACTCTGTGCTCTAATTCATTCCCAAGGCAATCTAATATGGTGTAGAAATTGTCCACCTTGAGCTTCTCACGTGGATCAAGTTGAGTTTCAGTGCCAACTGATTCATCAAAGAAATGTTTTCTCTTTTTTGCTCTTTTTGTTGTCTCTGTGTAGACAGGCTCAGCAAAAGCCCTAGCCTGATCTTCTATTTCATCAAACTGACCCTGTCTCATTTCTGAGACGAAGGAGATCAAACTCTCATACAGTTTCACAACTGACAGAAGGTCGGTCTCAACTTTTTGAAGTGATAAGCTGGTTGCATTAAACCTTGTTAAGATTTTATACCATATTACAGTAAGAAGTGCTGTTTCAAGTGCTTCCATTTGTCTTATTAGGACTTCACCTTCAAGCTTTGTAGCCACAGTTTGTCTACTGTCAGAACATATGTTCTCCAGTGCTGACTTTATCTCAAGGTAATGTAAAAACACTGCTTTAACAGCATCAGCCCTCACACTCCAGCGAGTTTCTGAAAGAGATTTCACTACAATCCCTTCAGCAGGTAGTGCAGCTTTCAAGTGATCCCATCTATGTGTGGAGGCTGAGAAGAAGTTGTATAAGGCTTGCAAAAATCTGGAATATGAGACAGACCCAAGGCAACTGCTGGCAGCTGATGTTCCTACAAGGTTCAAGGAGTGACCTGCACAAGAGACATAATATGCCAGGGGATTCATAGCCTTAATTCTGGCTTGGAGACCAGTGTAATTGCCTGACATATTGGTAGCATTGTCATAACTCTGCTCTCTAATGTCACTCAAATCAGACCAGCATCTTTACTTAACTGTACAACAGTTGAGGCTATGCTCTCTGCACCATGGTCATGTATGTCTATGAACTTTAGAAATCGCTCAACAGGTTTGCCATCAGGTTTGACATAACGAACTATGAATGTAAGTTGGTCAGTATGACTAACATCCGGTGTAGAATCTACACTAACTGAATAATATTTGGCTTGTTTCACTTCACTTATGATAATTGAGTGAATTTCTTCAGCCATCAGATTGACCATTTGCTCACAAATCGTTTTTGAGAGATATGAAGTCTTTCCACTACCTACAGCACCATACTTCTCCAGATGCTGTGCAAGAAAACGGTCAAATTTTGCCGGGAGTTCCAGTACTCCAAGGTAATTCCCATTGTTGCTAGAGCCTATTCTTTCATCACTACCTCTGAGAGGAAGACCTCTTGATGTTAAAAATTTTAGTGTTTCAACTATGTGCAATAGAAATTCTTTCCAGTATTTTCTCTCTAATTCTACTTGCAAAGCCAAAGTGGAATCAATTCGCCTTGCTGTAATTGCCCTCACACCCCAAGTAGTAACTGAGATTTTATGCTCTTTGCTACTTTCATGTTCAGCAACTCTACGCTGGCAGTTTTTCCAGTCACTAAACCCACTATTAAAGAATGAGACTTGCTTGCTGAATAGCTTGCATGGAACACAAAATACATCTCCAGTTTTTGGAGAATACACAAGCCATTCCCTTTTAACTTTTTCATCATTTGCCATTTGACGTGTAAACAAGGATTTGGGCACATATCACACTCTTTCCTTTTCACCCACATTTTCACTTCTTGCAGATCTTGAGACGTCACCTTGTTCACAATTTAGATCAAGAGGATGGTTTAGTAAATACTCAATCAGTTTATGATCAATTGTCAGCCAGTCAGCTGGATCACTTGATACACACAAATCAACACTGACACCTTGTTCCACAGAATGTTTCTTATAAGTCAACTGAGATGGATCGGATGAAGCTTCAGTCACAGGTGGTACTTCCATTGCTGTAGGTGCTGATTTACTTAATCTCTGGGGCTGTGACTCAGCTGACCTCGCTTCGTCATCTGAATCATGAAAGTGAACATCTACTGTGTCATCCCCTGGGAGTTTACTGTCACTGGTACTTGGCTCTGAATCTCCTTTTGGTTTAAAAAATGTTGTCAGCTTTGGAAGTGATTGCAGTTGTGCAGCTTTGGCTGCTTTTAACTTTCTCTTTTGTGAGCCACTCAGATATTTTTTCAGGGACGACATATTTATCTCATGAGAATCCCCAAGAATAATCTGTAAGCCCAAAAATAGTGTAAGTCTATAAGAGATACCAATATCACAAAAAATAGACACAAAACACACTTAATATAACACTGAAGTCCATTTAATGCAATATGTAAAATATCATTAGTAAATAATGAGTGCCGCATACACAATATAAAATATCACTGAGCTGAGGCTGAGAAGATACTGACTGGCTGAGCGAGCTGTCAGCAAACCGACGGTAACCCTAACCCTGACACGTACTGAACGCTAAACGATCCTGTCCTTCACATGTCAAGGAGCTGAAGGTTTCTTGAACTTTATTCTCTCTCTCTCTCTCTCTCTCTCTCTCTCTCTCTCTCTCTCTCTCTCCAGTACATTTGTATATATAGATAGAAAGATAAATAGATAAATAGATAGATAGATTGATGGTGGGACACGGACATTTAAAAAATGTATATACAGTAATACCCCGTAAAGCGGCTCTCGTTTACGCGTTTCTACATTTACGCGGTACCCCGCCAGAACCGGAATTCCCACTTTACGCAGTGCATCTACTCATATATGCGGAAAGCAGCGCGGGCAGGGTGCGCACAAGGTCGCTCAGTCATCAAAACATTACCGAGTTCTTCACCCGTCACCCACCACAGCCGGCCCAAGTCAGTGATAGTGAGGATATGGACTTATATGGACTTTGAGGGGTTTGACAAAGAGGCCCTGCAAGCCTCTGTGGATAGTGATACAATTGATACAAGTGATACAGGTGAGGGCCAATAATCTGCCCTCTGCCTCGGAACCAACCCTCCATCCCCGTGTGCCCAGCCATCTTTTCTACTAATGTACAGGTAAGTGTTAAAAAACCTAATATTATTGATATTTCTTTTAATTATTAATTGTGTGTGCATACCATCATAAAATTAAGATGTTATTTTTACTACAACATAGGTATTGTGTCTGACAAAGTGGAGTTTGGGGGTCTGCCTAGTCTCTATTCCAATTAATCCCATATGTTCTGTTGTTCCATTTACTTTTATCCTCTTCGCCACTGATCGGCTTGTTAGCCGCTTGGGCGATCGGTCACGTCTCTTTTCCTTTATATTCTTCACCAAAAGGTCGGCTCGCTAGCCGCCCGGGCGATCGGTCACGTCTCTGTCACGCACTGTTGGCAAATACTGGGCATGCACCGGCTCCTGAATGTACCTGAACCCGCTCCAGTGTTGGTCAAGTCTTCTCTTGAAAGAGCTCACACTCGGTGCCGTCACAACACTCTCTGGTAGATTGTTCCAAGAGTTTACAACCCTCACTCCGAAAAAGTTTGCCCTCACGGTTTTCTGGACTTGCGGCTTCTTCAATCTTGAGCTGTGACCCCTTGTGGGGCGAGCGTCCGCCAGCTCCAAGTAAGGACACTCAACTGAGTAGTGCCCCCTGAGATGCTTATAAACCTCAACTAGGTCCCCCCTTGCCCGTCTGTAGTATAAGCTAGGCAAGTTCAGGCGCTCCAATCTCTCAGGGTAGCTGAGGTGCCGAAGTGCAGGCACCAGTTTGGTGGCGCTCCTTTGAACATTTTCAACCAACTGACAGTCCCTAGCATATCTCGGGGACCAGATGGGGTGACAGTACTCCAGATGGGGAAGCACTTCACTCCTGAAGATCGTCACGAGGGACGGACCGTCTACATATCTGAACGACCTTCTTATAAGACCCAATAATTTATTTGCCTGATTTACCTTCTTCTCACAATGGCCCGAGAACTTCAGCTCATTGTCAACATACACACCTAGGTCCTTCTCACACACAGTTTCAACTAGTACATTTTCTTCATCCCGTTGGGACATATGGTACGCCTCCTTACCGTTGGTACGCCCCAGGTGCATCCTCTTACACTTCATGACATTGAATCTCAGCAGCCATTCCTTCGACCATTCCTGGAGCCCACAGAGGTCCTTCTGCAGCTCTTCACAGTCCGCTTGGTTCTTAATTTCCCGAAATAACTTGGCGTCATCGGCAAACATTTGTATGGAGGAGTGTACAACGTCAGGCATATCATTTATGAAACAAACAAACAACAGCGGGCCCAATACACTACCCTGCGGCACCCCACTTGCTACAGGTACAGATGACGATTTCGTGCCATTAATCACCACACATTGCTTGCGGTCATGTAGAAAGTCTTCTATCCACGCTAGGACATTTCCCCGAATTCCGTACCCTTCCGGTTTGATTTTCAGCCTTTTTTGGGGTACACTGTCGAAAGCCTTGGCAAAATCTAGGTAAATATTGTCGATATTACCACCCCGTTCTAGAATATGGGTCCAAATATCCAATACCTTGAGTAATTGTGTCAAGCAAGAGCGCCCCGGCATAAAACCGTGTTGGCAATCTTTTACAAGGTTGTTTCGTAGTAGATGTTCCATCGCTGCATCTCTGATAATACTCTCAAGTACTTTACATATTATGCTGGTCAGGCTCACCGGTCTATAGTTGTTCGTGGAGTGACTATCGCCCTTCTTGAAGATAGGACTCACATAAGCCACTTTCCATTCACTGGGGACCATTTGTTCATCCAGGCATTTACAAAACAGAATCTTCAGGGGCTCTGCAAGCTCGTTGCACAGCTCCCTTAGCACTCTAGGATGCACCATGTCAGGTCCAGGACTCTTATGGACCTTTAGCCTGGACAGTTTATTTCTAATACCCTCTTCTGTGAACACAATGTGGGTCAGTGCTGTGTCGAACCGTCTGTCCTCAAACGCAGGAAGGTTAGTTGCATCCTCTCTTGTGAACACTGAGGAAAAGAAGCTGTTCAATGCCTCAGCTTTATCCTGGTCAGAATCTGCGTAACTACCATCTTCAAGCCTCAGGTCTGATACTCCTACTCGCGTTTTCAATTTCGACTTTGCATAGCGGTAAAACGCCTTTGGGTTTGACTTGACCTCGCGTGCAACCAGCCTTTGGAACTCCTTTTCAGCCCTCCTACACTCTATCTTTGCTTGGTTTCTGGCTCTTGCATACATCCTCCTGTCTTGCTCATCGTTTGACCCAACCCACGTCTTGAATTTCTGGGTTTTCTTCTTAATTTTGTCGACCGCCGCATGGTTCATGTGTAGGGATCCCCTCGTATTCCTAGAAGCACTGGGTTTGGTCTTGGGTATATATTTATCGATCAAATGGGCCATTTTACTAGTTATGATATTCAGCGTAGTGTCTGCGTTCTTGTACCTTAATAAGTCAGGCCCGTTGATACCCCTCATCTCTTCCCTCATCCCATTGTAATTTCCCTTGTAATATTTGCACTTTGGCCTGGCCTTATCTTGAACTAGGTAACAGTTAAATCTGAATGACAACACTGTATGGTGACTGGTGCCAACTGGGGCAAGGTGTTCCAGTTTGGCCACCATACCCTCCTCGTTTGTTATGATGAGGTCAAGTGGCTTGGGTGTTTGCTCCCCTCTGTAATGTGTCGGGTCTCTCACATGCTGGAACAGAAAATTATCTCTCAGAGTTTCTACAAAAAGAGTAGCAGGATTATTCAAGTCATTCGGGGTGGACTCGTTTCTCCAGTCGATGTCGCCATAGTTAAAGTCCCCCATGATAAGGAGGTGGCTGGGGTTGAGCATCGCCGCATTGTTTATTAAGGTTCTTAAGTTCCTTTGATTTAGTGGGCCACAGTTCAGGGATCTGTAGATACACCCGACGATAAGTAAGTCCCCTCCCTTTAATTTAATTTTACACCACTTGGACTCTTCAAAAACATCCTCTCCCTGTACCCTCGCCTGGCTGGCTCTAAGGTCTTGCCTAGCGTAGATAACCACACCCCTCCTGCAGGATTCTTGAGTTAGGTTCGTGAATGAGTCATATCCAGCAATACTGAACTCACATTCCTCTGGGTCGATTCTCCTGTTCTTGTACAACAGTTCTACAACTCCTACAATATCTGGTTGGTGTACTCTTAGTAGTGTTTCAAACTCCTCTCTCTTATCAAGGAACGTGTCAGTATTAGTGTACATGACATTCAAGCCAGAATTTGTTCTCGGTAACGTCTCTGCTCTTAGTAATAAACCCGCTCCACCCACATTCTCAGAAGCTGCAGCATTTGCTAAGTACACTGTATTTTGCTGGGTGTGGTTAAAAATGTCATTGTTTACACGGCGCTCGTTCCCTCCTGTCCGGTAGGCTGAGCTGGTGCCGCCTCCCGGGTGGGGGCGTTGAGTGGGTGGAGGGTGCACTGCTGCCCCCTGGCCCTGTGTCGGCACACTTGTTTCCACTACCCTCCCCCTGAGTATAACCCATGTGCACCTGTCCCCGTTCCTCCTCGATTCCTCCCTCTTCTGCTTCAAGTCCTGCAGGAGCTTCTTGTGCTGTTCCCTCTGCATTACCGTGCGGTCTGGGTGAATAAATACATCCCGAAATTCCTCGCTCCTTGCTAAGTTTTTTGCCTGCCGAATAACTTGCCATTTTTCCTCCTCACTCCCTAGTGTGATCCTGAGGGGGCGAGGCTTAGCCCCCTGCTTTTGTCCCAGTCTCCTCACATCCTGAGGGGTTGCTGGAATCTTCAGAACCTCTGTGCAAATATTTTGAAACAGCACCTTGTCGTGTGTTTCCTTACCCACAGTTCCCTCTGCCTGGCTCTCTGGGACTCCTAAAACTATTACATTGTTCCTGCGCTGGAGCCGTTCCTGGTGTTCCTCCTCTCCCCTAACAGTAGGTGCGTTAATTTTCATTTCTTCGACACACTTTTTCAGAGTCCCAATCTGCTGCAGAACCTGTACTGATTCTGCATTACTCTCCGCCTCCCCCCGTGGCCCTCCTAATACGTCAGCATAACTCCTCTTAGCAACCACCTCCATTCTATTAGCTACTTCCTCAGTCTTAGCAAGGATCTCTTTCCCAATTTCCTCCAGTTTGTCAACCAGCAGGGCTCCTGCTTCATCTATTTTCGTCCCTAGAGAACTCGTTCCCTTATGGATTGCAATCGCTTTACGCGGGCCTCCGTGGGTTCAATTGACCGCGTAAAGCGGGGTATTACTGTATATATCATTTTATTATCTTATTTTATCATATTTTATTAATTTTACTATAGGGCCTAGTCCGTGGCCCACCTGAGAACCACTCCATGGCCACCAGTTGAAGACCACTGCGGGCCTATACTTATTGTACAGGGGCCCTTATGGTTGTGAATATATTATATAATGAAATACTCGGTGTACACTTGAAACAAGGTTATACGCTGGTACGCTGCGCGACAAATTAGTTTCAGTGGGCCGCCAGATACAGGTGGACCCTAGGCCAATGGCCTACTTGGCCTATTGGTAAATCCGGCCCTGCTTGGGATTCAAGTTTTTTATGCTCGTAAATCGTGGAGCAAGAGTAAACGTTTCGTGCCACTGACAACGTTTTGAGGGTGCAAGCATACCAACCCCCAAGTCTTCCGCCAGTTGGTACACCTGACTACTCTACGATGATGTAGTAACAACAAACGACAGTCGGGTACCACCATCATGCACCATGGCCCATCTTGAAAAATCACAAAATTTTCATTCCATTGTATTACGACCGCCGGGATACCACGGCATGGTGTACACCATGGCTGATCTTGCAATAGGCCCTCAATGTCACAAAGTGTAAGAGGATATACCTGGGACGTACCTACAGTAAGGAGGGGGTATCGTATGTCCCAACGGGATGAAGAAACTGCCCTATTTGAGATTGAATGTGAGCAGGACCTACTGTAGGTGTGTATGTTGATAATGAGCTGAAGTTCTTAGGCAGCCTGGGAAGATTGAAAGCATAATGTGCTGTCTAATGGTAGACACTGCTGCCATATGGCAACACGAAAATTGTGACCAAGTCCCAGGTTGCTGATCTGACTTTCTGCCTCATTTGCACACAATTGGAGGGTCTCAATTGTTTCTCTTACTATTGACAACACAACATACATATATTGTTTCTCACTATTGATCTTTTATTCATTTTTGTATTTTTTTATGGTTCTTTGTTATTATTATTATTATTATTATTATTATTATTATTATTATTATTATTATTATTATTATTATTAGTGTTGTTATTATTATTATTATTATCATTATTATTTTATTTTCAATTTTGTAATATTTATTATAAATTTTATTTACTATGAATTATTATTATTATTATTATTATTACATTTTCGCCCCCCAGGCCCCGATGCGCGTCAGTGACCTGTGCCCGGGTGGGCTAATCCCCATAAAAAAAAAAAGAAAAAGAAAAAGAGGCAAATAAATTATTGGGTGGGTCTCACAAGAAGGTCGTTCAGGTATCTAGACGGTCCATCCCTCATAACAATCTTCAAGAGTGAAGTGCTTCCCCATCTGGAGTACTGTCACCCCGTCTGGTCCCCGAGATATGCTAGGGACTGTCAGTTGATTCAAAATGTTCAAAGGAGGGCCACCAGACTGGTGCCTGCACTTCAGCACCTCAACTACCCTGAGAGACTGGAGCGCCTGAACTTGCCTAGCTTATACTACACACAGGCAATGGGCGACCAATTGAGGTGTATAAGCATCTCAAGGGGCACTACTCAGTCGAGTGTCCTTACCTGGAGTTGGCGGATGCTTGCCCCACAAGGGGTCACAGCTCAAGATTGAAGAAGCAACAGGTCCAGAAAACTGTGAGGGCAAACTTTTTCGGGGTGAGAGTTGTGAACTCTTGGAACAATCTACCAGAAAGTGTTGTGACGGCACCGAGTGTGAGCTCCTTCAAGGAAAGACTTGACCAACACTGGAGCGGGTTCAGGTACATTCAGGAGCCGGTGCATACCCAGTACTTGGCAACAGTGCTTAACAGAGACGAGAACATAAGAACATAAGAAAATAAGGAGTCTGCAATAGGCCGGTTGGCCTGTGCATGGCAGCTCCTGTCGAGAGTTACTACCACTCTCTATCATCCATGAATCTATCTAGCCTCCTTTTGAAACTTTCCAGAGTTTCCGCACTTACTACAAAGTTGCTAAGCTTGTTCCACTCGTCCACCACCCGATTTGTGAACCAGTTTCTTCCTATCTCCCTCCTAAACCTAAACTTATCCAACTTGAATCCGTTGCTCCGAGTCCTATCTTGCTCGGATATTATAAGAACTTTATCTATATCCCCTTTATTGATTCCTTTCACCCACTTAAATACTTCTATCATATCTCCCCGCACTCTTCGTCTTTCTAGGGAATGCAAGTTAAGTTTCTTTAACCTATCCTGATATGGAAGGTTTCTAAGTCCCGGAATCATTTTTGTCATTCTTCGCTGCACCGACTTTAGTGAATTTATATCCATTCTATAATAGGGGCACCAGAACTGGACCGCATAATCGAGGTGTGGCCTGACTAGCGCAAGATGTAGTTGCAATAAGACCTCTGCACTCTTGTTACTTACACTTCTAGATATAAAACCCAATACTCTGTTTGCCTTATTTCGAACATTAACGCACTGTTTTCTAGGCCGTAGGTCCGGGCTTACAAGTACCCCTAGGTCTCTTTCACAAGTCGACTTCTCTAGGTTGATGTTGTTAAGGCTGTATACATTGTAAGTATTTGTTCTTCCAATATTAAGTACGCTGCACTTGCTGGTGTTGAATTTCATTTGCTATTTTTCAGACCACCCCTGCAGTTTATTTAGATCTTCCTGTAATGCATTTGCATCCTGCCCTGAATTAATTTGCCGCCCTATTTTGGTGTCATCCGCAAACTTGCTTATGTCACTGCTGATCCCAGTATTTAAATCGTTTATGTAGATTATGAACAAGAGTGGGCCTAGTACTGACCCCTGGGGAACCCCACTGGTTACACGGCTCCACTCAGATTTAACACCATCTACGCTGACCCTCTGCGTTCTATCGGTGAGCCATGATTTTATCCAATTTACAACTTTCCCCTAGATACCATGAGCCTTAATTTTTCTCAGAAGCCTCTGAGGCAGTACTCTGTCAAATGCTTTGCTAAAGTCTAAGTAAATAACATCGTAATTTTCGTCATTATCTACTACCTCGAAGACTTTCCTAAAAAACGTTAGCAGATTTGTTAGACAAGATTTTCCCTTTGTAAACCCATGTTGAGAGTCGTAGATTAATTTGCTTTTCTCTAGATGCGATCGGATGCTATCTGCTATAATTGATTCAAGAAATTTCCCCACTACTGACGTCAAACTGATCGGCCGGTAATTTGACGCTGATGCTCTGTCTCCCTTTTTGAATATGGGTACTACATTTGCCTGTTTCCACAAGTCTGGCACAACTCCAGTGTCTAATGATTTTGTAAATAAGTTTACGAGGGGTCCGCTAATCTGTTCCCTCCACTCTTTCAAGACTCGAGGGAAAATTTCATCCGGCCCTGGAGATTTTGTTTTCTTTAGTTATTTATCTTCTCAAGAACATCCTCTTTTCTGATAGTGATATTCTTTAATTTCTCTTCTTCCTTTCCCTTAAATATCAGTTCCACCTCTGGAATTTCATCGCAAATTTCTTCTGTGAAAACTGATAAGAAGTAACTGTTCAAAGCTTTGCTTATTTCTTCACTGCCATTTATCAATTCTCCCCTCCCTGACTTTAAAGGCCCAACTTTGTCCTTGACCTTTGTCCTATATACCTGGAAAAATCCCTTGGGATTCGCCTTGGATTCTCTTGCTATTTTGATTTCATAGTCTCTCTTTGCTTTCCTTACATTTTTCTTAACATTCTTAGATAGTTCATTATACCTGTTTCTGAGCTGCTCCTCCCCTCCCTTTAATTTCTTATATATTCCTTTCTTTATTCCTATGTCATGTTTAAGTTTTCTGGTCATCCACCTTGGCTCATTCTTATTTGACCTAATTTTTCTGTATGGTATATTTTGTTCTTGTGCTTTATGTAGTATACTAGTGAATATATTATAGTCATGATCAATTGTTGTGTCATCTATGACCTCACCCCTTCCCACTGGGAACTGACGTGACTGTTCCCAGGTGACCTCACCTTGGTACCTTCTTAACCCCTGATAATCCGCCAACCGAAAGTTTGGGACTCTGACCATATTGTCATTGTTTTTCGTTTCCCAATTTAGGGTGAACCTGATTTCTCCGTGATCACTGTTACCTAGTTCTTCCCTTACTGTGATATCTCTGATAATATTTTCTTTATTTGTTAATACTAGGTCTAATATATTGTCACCTCTAGTAGGTTCTGTAATTAGTTGTTTCCAAAAATTGTCCTGTACTGCGTCTAGGAAGTCTTCAGATTCATAGTCGCCTACAATGTTGTCCCAATCAATATTTCTGAAGTTGAAATCCCCCATAATGCATAGGTTGTTATATTTTGCTGCCCTACTCATTTCCTGCCATATGGGCTGAGCTGCTTCTTTGCCAAGACTTGGGGGCCTGTAAATCACTCCCATAATTAGTTTTTCTCTTCCTTCCGTGATTTCTACCCACACAGACTCGGTGCCTATTTCACCCTTTATTGAATTATTAATACAACATTTTAATGTATCCTTGACGAAGAGTGCGACCCCTTCCCCCTTCCTACCTTCCCTGTCCTTGTGAAAAAGGTTGTACCCTTGTATGTGGTACTCTGATAAAAAATTTTTGCTCGCCAGATTCATCCAAGTTTCGGTGATTGCTATGACGTCTACATTCTCGGTACATACAACCGCTCTCAGCAAGTCTATTTTATTTCTAACGCTCCTACTGTTTGTACAGTATACATTTAAACCAACCCTTCCCTGGTCCTGTTTTACCCCTTGTCCTGAGCATCTAATTTTACTTCCCAGGACCTGCTTGTTTTTTGACTCCCACTTTCCCCGACCCCTCTCTACTGGCAAAACCCCCCCTTCCGAGTGACAATTTCACCCTCCAGGGATGCAGACAACGTCTTTACTCCCTCACGAGACAAGTGTATTCCGTCGTGACAGTACAGGTAGTCGTTGCCAGTTATCAATGAATGCCCAACCATTGTTTGCACAATGTTTTTCCAGTCGGCAATTTATAGCAATTGCCCTGGACAGCCATCCACGACCAACCCCTCTTCTAGGCAAGACACCACATACTATCAGGATCCCTCCCCTATCTCTAATCTTCCCCAGCGCCTCCCTATACCTCTTGAAAAGTTTCTCACTCCTAACCTTACCTATGTCGTTTCCTCCCACACTAAGACACACTACTGGATTGGTACCCTCCCCTGACAAAACCCTGTCTAACCTCTCGGCTACATGCTCTATCCCAGCCCCATGAAAACACACCCTAGTCCTAAGTTTCCTATCTCTCGCACAAAAAGCCCTATCCATAAACCTCACCTGGCTGTCACCAACTACCACGACCTTACCTGTGGGCAGGGTTTGTACAACTGCCCTTTCCTCTCCTTGATCCATACCGTCCTGCCTCTTCTCTTCCTCGCCAGCTTCCTGCAGCACCTGGTAAGGGTTACTACACTCCACACCCTGGTCAGCTTTCCTGAGCCTGACCCTAGTCCCCTTGGAGACAACCACTCTCCACGCCTGCTCCTCCTTCGCAGGTGTCCTGCTAGGCAAGACACCTACCTGAAGGAGTTCCGTCCTGAGGGCTTCATTTTCCCCCTTTAGAGTGTCAACCTCACTCCTCAACTGCCCCACTGCCCCAGCTGCCTTAACAGAGTGGCAAGGAGGTCGTCTTTCCCCACACTCCCCTCCTCTTCCCCCACGACACAACGATCCACGGCGGCCATTTTCCTTGGTCTCTAACGGGAACACTATCGGGCACGACCTTCTCCAAGCTGGGTCAGAGGTCAACTGAGACAGATCACCCAAGCGGCTAACGAGCTGATCAGTGGTGAAGAGGATAAAAGTAAAAAGAAACGAAATGTATAGGATATATATTTCATATAGTATAATTTCAAACAGAAATTCTTCATCATCGTATTTCCTACAGATCAAGAAATCTAAGAATTACATACCATACTCCAATTCATTTGTAAAAGTTGTAATGATAGTGATATCGGTAAATTTGCATAAGTGCACACAACTCTGTTAGAAAATAAAAAACACATTTTTCTAGTGTATTTGTGTGTGTTTAGATCGGTTATGACCTTTATTTCCGTCGGAAATTGGCCGTTTTTGTTCATTTCAGAATAAGACGTCTAGCTTTATACCTAGGTATGTAAATGTCTAGCACTAACTCACCAGGCCAACATACAGGCAATTAAAACGTCTAATAATTACTTAAATATTTAATACTAGGAGGACAGGTCGCTACCTGGCATTTAATTACAATTCTCAAAACCCCCTCCCGCACCCTCCATCACACGTATTGCTACCATCATCTTCTTGCCTGGTGAATCAGCTGTAAATACGCACAAAGAAGGCTCCGATAATTTGTGTTGTAATAGCTGAAATACGAAGTGCCACGAGGATTTTATATTTGGTATTTAGTATACATCTTAGCACGGTGAGGAAATCTTTTTTTATCGTTTTTTTTTTATGGGGCGTTTTCCGACAAAAATTATGCTTAAGTGTATACAAAATACAAAAAAAAAAACACTAGAAAAACATAAACGTAACCTAACTGACTCTCACCATATGATGGAATCACTTATTTCTTACCTTATTGGCCTGGTTCTCGTTCATCGTTGGAGTTACCACAATGCCACATATGTTGGTCTTAATGATATTTACATTCGGTCTTGCACTCAGGACACATTACTGAGGTCGGGAGAACACTGTAGTGGACTTCTCCCCTACAACTGTGTAGCGGCGTCACCAGCTGCTACCATCTTCCCTAGCAACCAAGCGAGCGGCGACAGCAGATGTTACCGTATCTTAGCAACGGAACCAGAGACCGGCGACTTTCTCGGGTTTTCCCAACATGACTCATAGAGGACTCACGGCTGCTGGGTATATAAGCTCTGTCTCTCCATTGAGATTCATTCTGGTCTCTCTTCTTGAACAAGCAACACCTCCTCCTCCGCTGCCTGGCGGCCCTCGCTTCTCCTCGCCTGCCTGGCGGTCCTTGCTCCCGCCAGCGAGCATGGCGACCCACCAGCTGTCCTTCTCTGAGCTTCCTCACCAACCAGCTCTCATTCTGGCCATTCTTCTTGAACACGCAACACCTACTCCAGCAAGCTCCACGCTGTCCAGCATTCATTCAACCAGGAGGCCAGCAACAGGCAACATCTTCTCTAATGAAGCTCCTGCACATCTACCTCCTTCAACACGCTACTCACCGAACGTCTTTACTGAGCAGCTCCTCACCACACGGCACCTCCAGCACCAGACTGTCTATCATATAACTTAAATTATACAAGAAAACCACCTTAGAGTTTCCATCCATCCTGAGTGCTAGACAACATTATACCACGAATTCCTACAAATGGTGACTCCCAGAGATAAGCACTCACACAGGATGGAGGACGGACGGATCTCTCTGCCGACTTTCAACCACAACGTCGAGGACTGGCTAGACCATGTGGAAGCAGCCCTCGCTAGCTCACAAGCGACCGACGAGCAAAAGTATGGCGCCCTGCTCTGTGCCTTGCCCACGGAAGTGGCCACGCGGGTCTCACAAACCATTTCCAACCCTCCAGATGACAACAAATTCGCTACCCTGCGGGCTGCCTTGAAGACGTGTTATCAACAGACCAGCCCCAATCTCCTGCAAGATCTATCCTCTATCTCCTTCGGGAACTCAACCCCGGGACGTCTCTGGGAGGGGATGTGTCGGCTGAACTCCCGTCACACAGACAGACTCCCCGACTCTATCCTGCGCCAGCTTCACGCACACAAGCTACTCACAGAAGTACGCAACATCCTGTCCGCAGTAGATTACTCTACGACACCAGAACTATATGCAACCGCGGCAGATAGAATTTTTAACGAGTGCCCTGCTGCACCCCTTGCCCCCACGGTCACACCAGTACCTACCATCGAACTTGTAAGCCGGGTGAACACCCCTCAGCCGAGCAATACCTCACAAGACATCAAGGACCTGTTGCAAATTTTGAACCGCAGGATGGACACCATTGAGCAGTTCTGCTCCTCCATACCCGCTGCTGCGCCAGTTCCTGACTCACACACTACGCCTTACAAGTTCCGACACACAGCAGCCAACCCCCAGCACAACAAATTTACCCTCTGCTGGTATCACCAGACTTTCGGGCGTAATGCTCGAAACTGTGAGCCCTATTGCACCTATTCGGGAAACGGCAACACCGGAGGCTGGTAGACGCATCAGCCTCCGTCCCTCCAGGCATCTCATTACTGCGCGTCACCGACCGCACCTCCGGCAAGAAGTTCCTCATCGACACAGGTTCATTGGTCAGCCTCATCCCTCCCTCACTACGAGACAAGTCAAAGCAACCCTCGTATGACCTGTTCGCTGCCAACGGTACCTTCATCGCCTCCTACGGCGTACGCACCCTCGCCTTAGACCTCGGTCTGCCCAAGACTCTGTGTTGGTTATTCGTGATAGCAGACGTGTCTCAACCCATCCTTGGTTTCGACTGCCTCACCTTCCACAAGCTCGGCGTCAAACCAAGTCATCTATGCCTCATCCATGAGCCTACAGCACGCAAGATCCAGGGTTCTCGTGCCAGACACACCGACACTATCACCTGTCTTGCGCCTTCCAACGAGTTCTCCTCCCTGCTCGACGAATTCAAGGAGCTTTTCTCACCCCGAGTCTCCCTACCCCCACCACTTACATCGGGAATTTTCCACCACATCGAAACCAAAGGACCACCAGTCTTTTCACGCCCTCGCCGCCTGCGCCCTGAGCTCCTGAACACAGCCAAAGTAGAATTCAACAAACTACTGCAAGACGGCATCATTCGCCCTTCAAGGAGTCCCTGGGTATCGCCTCTTCACATGGTTCCTAAGCAAACACCCGGCGAGTGGAGGGTGTGTGGCGACTACAGAGCCCTGAATCTCGTCACCAAACCTGACAGGTACCCTATTCCGCATGTCCAGGACTTTCACCACAAACTTCATGGCAAGACTATCTTCTCGAAGATCGACTTGGAGCGTGCCTTCCACCAGATCCCAGTAGCACCGGCAGATACCCAGAAGACAGCCATCACCACTCCGTTTGGACTCTTCGAGTACACTTTCATGAGTTTTGGCTTACGCAATGCAGCACAGACTTTCCATAGGTTCACGGACCATATGCTTCGCGACCTCGATTTTGTCACCGTCTACATTGACTACATCCTCGTCGCATCTTTGACGCCTGCCGAGCACCGCCACCACCTACAACTCCTTCTCCAACGCCTGCAGAACAACAACATGAAAGTTCATCCAGCTAAGTGCATCTTTGGAACCTCGGCCATCGATTTCCTCGGTCACAGAGTCTCGCCCAGTGGCATACAACCCCTAACACAGAAGATAACCGCGATTAGGGAGTTCCCCAAACCTGAAACGGCGAAGAAACTCCGAGAATTCCTGGGTTTAGTCAACTACTACCACCGCTTCATTGACAAAGCTGCCACCGTCCTAGTCCCCCTACACGACCTTCTCAAGGGACGCCCAAAGAAGTCTCACAAGTCTCTCATGTGGACTCAAGAGGCTACTACGGCATTCACCACTATCAAACAGCACATTACACGCCTCACCCTCCTGGCCCACCCCGCACCTAACGCCCGGACCACTCTCACAACAGATGCTTCTTCTACTGCAGTGGGCGCCGTCTTACAGCAGGAGATCAAAGGGAATTTTCATGCCCGTTGCTTTCTTCTCACAACGGCTTCAACCACCACACCTCAAGTACAGCGCTTTTGATCGAGAACTCCTGGCCATATACCTGGCTGTCAAACATTTCCAGCACTTCCTCGAGGCCCGTCAGTTCACCATCTTCACTGATCACAAGCCCCTCGTCCACGCCTTCGCTTCAGCTTCCCAGTCACATACACCTCGTGTCCTGCGCCACTTGGCTTACATCTCGGAGTTCTCCAGCGACGTCCAACACATTAAAGGCAGCCACAACGAGATCGCCGACGCCCTCTCTCGTTGTATATCCACCATTCTTCCCTCATCTCCACCCATTGATTATGGGCAGCTAGCCGTGGCTCAAGAGAAAGACGAAGACCTGGCAGCATACAAGACATCCCCCTCAGGCCTCATACTCCAAGAACTCCCTGTTCCTGGCACAAAGATAAAATTGTGGTGCGACGTATCCTGTGGACAGCCTAGACCGTTCGTGCCTTACGTCCACCGCCGCGCTGTTTTCGACCGCATCCATGGTCTCAACCACCCGGGTGTGCGGGCCTCTCAGCGCCTCCTCACGCAACGTGTCGTCTGGCCCGGCATCAAGTCTGATACTAAGAAATGGGCTGCCCAGTGCCTGGCCTGCCAATCCTCCAAAATACATCGTCACATACGGGCCCCCTTACATACTTTCCCTATTCCCAAATGACGTTTTCAAGTAGTACACCTCGACATCGTGGGACCTCTGCCATCATCCTACGGTAGTACCTACATCTTCACCTGCATCGACCGTTTCACCAGGTGGACAGAAGCAATTTCCATGCCCAACGCTACAGCAGAGACTACTGCCCGCGCCTTCATGTCCGGTTGGGTTTCCCGTTTTGGCCCCCCCCCCCCTGCAACCGTAATCACTGACCGAGGAATACAGTTTGAGTCACAACTCTGGCAGCACCTCCTACAGTTCCTCGGCACGTCTAGACAACGCACTACAGCATACCGCCCTCAAGCCAACGGCATGGTAGAGCGTTTTCACCGGCAGCTGAAGGACGCACTCAAGGCACAGCACGACCCATACAGCTGGACTGATGCGCTTCCTTTAGTGCTCCTCGGCATCCTTGCGTCACACAAGGAGGATATGGACTGTAGCCCAGCAGATCTGACACTAGGCGAGCCCCTTCGGCTACCCGGGGATTTCTCACTTCCTCCTGATCCCAACCAAACCACTCCAGCCGTTCGTCACGACTTACTCCAAAAGCTACGACAAGCAGTTTCTACATTCAGAGCTACTGCTCCACGCCAGCCTACTCGGCGCCCTGAACACATCCCTCCTGCACTACTCACAGCCGAGTATGTTTTCGTCAGGCATGATGCTCACCGCAACCCATTACAACGCCCCTACGATGGACCCTTCCAGGTGGTTACCCGTTCAGCAAAGTTCCTGACAATTATCCGAAATGGCAGACATGACACCGTCAGCATAGACCGAGTCAAACCGGCCGCCTTACCCGTCGGGCCCCCGGCCCAGCAGCACCATCAACAAACTACGCCTGCACCAGTCTACCCGCAGTTACCACGGGCAGCAACACCACGCCCACGACATTTCTGGGCACCCTCTTTTCACCCTCATGTACAACCTGCTCCTGTCATAGACCCTCCTCCTGTCATAGAACCTGAACCTGTAATAAACCTCCCTTCTATCATAGAACCTGCTCCTGCCATGGACCCTCCTCCTCACGTAGCCCCTGCAGCAGCAGGAGCATAACAACCATTGCTTGCACAACCTCCTCTAATCCCAAACCCTCTTTCTCCTCCTAATTCTCCCACAGGTTTTGTGTCACTAGATGGAGTTGTTACACGTAGCGGTCGAGTCGTACATACACCTGCCCGGTGTGTGTTATGTGTGGGACACAACCCGGACAACATCCAGCCTCCCGCCGCGCCGGGAGGGGAGGGGGAGTATTGTAGTGGACTTCTCCCCTACAACTGCGTAGCGCCGTCACCAGCTGCTACCATCTTCCCTAGCAACCAAGCGAGCGGCGACAGCAGATGTTACCGTATCTTAGCAACGGAACCAGAGACCGGCGACTTTCTCGGGTTTTCCCAACATGACTCATAGATGACTCACGGCTGCTGGGTATATAAGCTCTGTCTCTCCATTGAGATTCATTCTGGTCTCTCTTCTTGAACAAGCAACACCTCCTCCGCCGCTGCCTGGCGGTCCTCGCTCCCGCCAGCGAGCATGGCGACCCACCAGTTGTCCTTCTCTGAGCTTCCTCACCAACCAGCTCTCATTCTGGCCATTCTTCTTGAACACGCAACACCTCCTCTAGCAAGCTCCACGCTGTCAGCATTCATTCAACCAGGAGGCCAGCAACAGGCAACATCTTCTCTAACGAAGCTCCTGCACATCTACCTCCTTCAACACGCTACTCACCGAACGTCTCTACTGAGCAGCTCCTCACCACACGACACCTCCAGCACCAGACTGTCTATCATATAACTTATATTATACAAGAAAACCACCTTAGAGTTTCCATCCATCCTGAGTGCTAGACAACATTATACCACGAATTCCTGCAACACCATGAGATAGAAAAAATGCTATAGTTTCTTCGTTTTTTTTCCAAAAACCTCGTAATCAGCTCCATATAATTGAAGTGACACCCATCGCAGACTTCCATGGTCGGAAATGAATTTGAATTTCAAAATATGACCCAAAATAAAAATCGAATTTGATTGGACCAAAAATACCGCGAATTAAATCACACTTACAGACAGATCATCAATGCCATCTGCTACAGGAACATACATGCAATTATTTCATGTTAAAAAATGGTTCCAAGACTTTATAGGAATGCATGAAATGCTATGTATAGTACTATCCTTATATGATACTTGCATATTATTGATCTCTGTTACATTTTAGGTTTTGCAAATTGCATTTATAAATGAGAAAAAATAAGAATAATTATTAAACTTTACCTGAATGTGACGCACAGTCATCTCATGGTTAAATGTCCCGGTCTTCGTGTAAACAAACAGTCGACATACAGACTACCAGCGGCCGCGTCTTGCACACTACCGCTATCTGTTTATCCCGCGGCCAACTATATGCAATGTGGCTTACGCGGTTTTCGCCTTGGTTTTCTGACCTTTTATGTAGTCTTTGGTTACAAGGAAGGTATCTTCCTTTATATTCCTTTGGAGTGAGAGCTTCCTTGGTCATATAGTCTTCTGCTAGCCTACAGTATATGCTGAACGGCTGAGGCGAGATGGCGTTAACAAGACTTTTTGCTCAGGTGAAACTTGATTTATGTTTATTTAGAAGGCTGTGTTTAGTTAGACACTAATTTAGACGTAACTATGGGTACTTATATAGTGATTTTTGTTAAGAAGTGGAGGATGACATTGATCACTAATAAGTACCCGGCTGTGTTGGCTCTATAAAGTGAAAAATTATTCCCTATGTAACATCCGTTAAAATCTCAGAATTTGGCCATATTTGGCCGAAATGGCTGTTTTGTTGTACCTATAGTCAATAAGACTTCTTAGTTCATTTACGTTTTATCCCAATTGGTATTTCGGATTTTTTTCTACCATTATCACTAGGGTCCGACTAATTACCCAAATGTACCCAAATATAGCCGGAATGAAGTCAAATAATGGTCCTAGATGAATAAATCGGACTGCCAATCACTTCTCGACTAGTATTTGGTGTCACAAAGTCACAAAAAATTGGTAAACTTAATTTAATCTGAGTTAATAGATCAAGTGCATGTACCTAGCCTAACCTAATCTAACCTAACCTAACACAACACAACTCAGATTAAATTAAGTTTACCAATTTTTTGTGACTTTATGACACCAAATAATAATCGAGAAGTGATTCACAGCCCGAATTACGCTTGTAGGACCATCATTTGACTTCATTGCGGCTACATTTGGGTACATTTGGGTAATTCCTCGCTCCGTCGGTACATGCACGTGATCTATTAACTCAGATTAAAGTAAGTTTTCCAATTTTTTGTGACTTTCTGACACCAAATACTAGTCGAGAAGTGAGTAGCAGTCCGATTTATTCATGTAGGACCATTGTTTGACTTCATTCCGGCTATATTTGGGTACATTTGGGTAATTAGTCGGACCGGCGAAAGCATGTTGACACGATTTCGTAAAAATTTCGTTAACCAAATTTTTTTCGTTAACCGAATTGAAGATTCTTATGGAAGGTAATTCAATAACCGAGGCGTACGTTAACCCAGGGATCACTGTATCTTCGTTAGCTGGAATACTTCTTGATCAGAACTCTGATAGCTGGAATTGAATTTTTCTCAGAAAATCGTTCCCAAGGCCAGAATTTTCCAGAACATTATTTTAGAGAAGCACGTTTTCTGGAAATTTTCAATTGATTTTTCACGGTACCCGGAAAGTTCCGGATATGGGGATTTTTTTTCTCCGGGTTTGAGAAATGAAATAATGCACCATTCTTGAAAATTACAAGGAAATTCTGGTACCTGGAAAAATTCTGGGGTTGGGAGATTTCTTTCTGGGTTTCAGAGATGATTTAATGTGCAATTTCAGGATTATCCAAAAAAAAAAAATTATCCAGGTACCCAGAAAATTCCAGGAAGAGGGATTTTTTCTGGCTTTGAGAGAGTGGTCTTGTTACCTGAAAATCTCTCTTTCCCTGAAGTGCTCTGCACCAATTTTTCTGCTTAACAGAGATATCACTAAATTTTTTAGAGGATGTAACAGCGCATGTAGGATTGTCTCAGTTGTTATAAATTAATTGTAGACAGAACATCTCCAGGAAAGTTGAGTGTCTGGACATTGTCAAATTTTCACACCAGAACATAAAAGTGATTGGAAATTAAAGTACCTTTCAGGAATAGCATGTTTTAGTAATATAAAACAATATTGTCCCTACGATGCAGTTGTGCATTTGCATTTGATTTACTGCAAACGTAAACTTATAAGTAAATTAAGAGAATAAGAATTACAAAATATCAAATGCAAATTTGACTTTCCCCTCTCCCAGGGTGACTGCCCCCTACATTACCCACTAGCTATGCCCCTGCTGGTAATAGGAACATTGTCCACTATTGACCAAGTGTATTGTTCTTAAAATGTCTCAACACAAACACAAAAATTGTGGTACTATCTGTAGTAGCTAAAAAAATATATACTGTATATACAGGTATTAAGCATCAACAAAAAGGTAGGATTTGGAATCTCTGAGACCAAGCAGTTCAGTTTCCTGATACAGTATTCAGGTGTGACAAGATGTTCATTTTGATGGTTGGGAATGATGCAGGAAATTTTTATTGTATTATTTTATGTATACTGTACATGAGGGAAAAGGAAATCCACCTATTAAGGGAATCCTTCCAGTAAGGAACAGGTCCCTGAATGAATTAGTCTGGTATTATTAACTATTTTATATTTTGTTTACAGAGTACGTTGCGTGGTTCCCGGCACTATAGCACAGGTGGTCTGAATGATGTCGTCATTGTTAGTGCTGCTCGCACCCCCATGGGGTCTTTTCGGTGAGTTGTCTAAATTATCTTAACCCCTTCACTGTGGGGACATCACATTTAATATTTGATTCGGCTTATGCCAGACAATTTTGTTCAACTCAAGGGGCAACCCAGTACGCAAGAGGATAATGTTTCGGTAGTATTGCCCATAGCTTACCGTAACTTTCTGTTCAAAGTTATTTAGTACATGTGTTTAACCCTTTTGCCTGGGGGAGGGGGGGGGGGTGCTGTGGTACCCCCCACACAGGGGTTTTAGGAATATCAGGAAAAAATTATTTTTGGGTAATCTAAATTTCCCAAATAATCAAGCAAAATTTTCTGAATAAAATTATATATGACACAACATATGAAATATTCAATTTAAATGTCCCACCATGAGGTGTCATATTTTGCTGCTTCACTCTCTCAGGCATGCCAGACGTAATATGAGATAGATTCCGACTAGCCTCATAATTTTACTATTTAGGTTTCATATTTTCTTTGAATATATCTTTTTATTATAAACTACATCCTTTGATGTAATTTTGGTGCATGTAGATTATATAAAAATACATTTATTTTTGTTATTTAATTTTTTTTTTATTGTGCAATAATTCCATCACAAGGTTATCAGAATTTGTATTTTACAATGAATGAAATATACAAGAAAGAATGTTACCGTAATGCGAAAATGCAATGAAAAGCATCTGTAAGAGGTGTACATCAAACTTTTACTTCATAATATTTTCACAGAATAATTATTCAAGTATGAGAGAACAAAACCAGAGAAAAAATTAATAAACAACATGCATTGGAGACATATTGTGACTCAATGCTCTTCTGTGGACAGTTAGCCACTGCCCCTCTCCTTGAGGGTAGGGGAGATAACACACACACACACGTACAGAGAGAGGGAGAGTGCGTCATAAGGCTCCTTTACTCTTATTCAACATAAGTAGTAAATATCTCTCTCTCTCTCTCTCTCTCTCTCTCTCTCTCTCTCTCTCTCTCTCTCTCTCTCTCTCTCTCTCTCTCATATATTTTGTTGTGAACAAAATATGTAAATCAGTAATTCTTATATAAAGAAATACGAAAAAGAGTAAATATTCACATCCAATACAAAAATTTACAAAGAACCTACAATTGCAGCGTACATTTTACTTTTAACCTCTTCACCACTGATCGGTTCGTTAGCCGCTTGGGCGACCGGTCACGTTTCTGTTACTCACTGTTGGTAAGTACTGGGCATGAACTGGCTCCTGAATGTACCTGAACCTGCTCCAGTGCTTGTCAAGTCTGGTCTTGAAAGAGCTAGTAATGCGAGCATGTACTGGCTCTAGAATGTATCTGTACCTGGTCTCGAATGAGCTCACACTTGGGGCTGTCACAATGTTTTCTAGCAGGTTATTCTAAGAGTTCACATCTTTAACTCCAAAGAGAGTTTACCCTGACAATTTTCTGAAATTGTGGCTCCTGTAATCTGAGGCAGCAACAACTACTTTTCTTTTTCCTTTTTCTTTTATCCTCTTCACCAATTGATCGGCTCGTTAGCCGCTTGAGCGATTGGTCACGTCTCTGTTATGCACTGTTGGCAAGTACCGGGGATGCACTGGCTCCTGAATGTAGCTGAACCTGCTCCAGTGTTGGTCAAGTCTGGGCTTGAAAGAGCTTACACTCGGTGCTGTCACATCAGTCTCTGGCAGATTGTTCCAAGAGTTCACAACTCTCACTCCAAAAAAGTTTGCCCTCACAGTTTTCTGGACCTGCTGCTTCTTCAACCTTGAGCTGTGACCCCTTGTGGGGCGAGTGTCCGCCTAACTTAACCTAAACTTACTTTACCATACCTAACCTAACTTTTCCATTTTTATAATGCATTCTCAGTCGCAGTGATTGGCCAAGAGGAGACACACCACCGCCACCTGTCGGCATTTTAAGAATTATTTATAGAGTTCGTACGATCATCAGAATTCAGTTATGAACCTTTAGTGAATCGCACTTGCGAGAGTTTGTATGGACTTCAGATCTACCACAACTTACTAACTTCGTATCTGAGTAGTTTTAGTGAATCTGGGCCCAGGTTCTCGTCTCGTTCTATGGCTGTGTTTGCCCCTGTGTACACAATGAAGTCAAGAATGTAGTCAGTTTTTACATAACATAATACAAACAATTTTACTCCATACCTATGACGTTTTGATGGTATGTACTGCTGGAAGCCTACCGGGTAGTCTACCATGCCACAGCAATAAACTCTCCTCAATACAAAGGTCTTGGTATGGAGTAAACATTTCCCTATACTTCTTATGCATGTGAACAAGAATTGGCCTTACTTTGCATAGCCTATCATTTTTGTCAACTTGGTTGTTATCTGTGAAATGCAGGCACCATAATATTTGCAAAAACCTGTCATGGGACATGAGTTTGGAGAATATCGGTGTCTCAAAAATCTCATCCACTGTCCAATAGTCATTGATTCTGTGTTCTTTTACATGACTCATAAGCATCAGTAAACACAAAACCATGTAGATGTCATCTCAAGTAACTGGTTTCCAAGTAGCTTGATGCCTACTTTCCAAAAAATCTGGCTTAGATTCTTTCATCTGAAGGTAATAGCGGTTAGATTCTCTCACTATTATGTCAGTAAGTTCCTCATCTAGATACATGAGTAAATAATCTAGCTCATTTGAGACATCTGTCACACTGCATGCATCAGTCAATCCAGAGTTAATTGCATCAAATGGAAAAACAGAAGGTGTAAAAGGAGATTTATCACAGACCCACCGAGCGAGATCTTGAGCAGGCGTGGGACATGCTGTAGGTGTAAGCAGTGTAGGGGGTTGCCAAACAGCTCCTTGTGCCTCCCGCTGACTACTATCAAAGGACTGACTATCTGATTGAACAACCTCTCTCAGTGCATGCTCTGTGCTACTGTTAGATTATTTTTTTCTTTCTACCCAAGGAGGAACTTCGCTTACCATGCTGTTTCCTTTTAGAACTTGGTCCAGGCTGGGGATCATATTTGTCAGTATCACTTGAACACGACATATTATGCTCCCTACCTTTTGTTTCTTTCAAAAGCTCCCTATCATAATCCCTTTCACTATCATCAGAGAGAGCATCTGAATCAGTATCAATACTATGCATTAGATCAAGAAAGTAATTGTCTTGCCCCATCAACTCCGTGGCCGAGGCCAAACCTCGTACTGCTCTCTGTGACATCATGAAACATACTAATGTGGGGACAAAAACAACCCACACAGTTGGTAACACTCATTATCTGCTACAAGAAACCTCTTTCTGCACCAACAGACGGGCGCGGGCAATTTAAACGGCAGATCACATAGACGTGATACCCGTTGTCTACGGAAAAAACTCGGCGGCAAGTATACGTAACACCCGAGACAAAAGGGTTAATGTGGTGTAACTTTTTCATGAATGTGTAGTATATGTATCTGTTAACATCATTACCTTTTATTCCACAAGAAAAGTAAGGCATTGAAAGTAAACTGTGGTCAGTTTTGTTTTGAAATTTGACATATTGTAATCATTTTCAGGTCATCCTTGGCTTCCCTGCGTGCCCCAGAACTTGGAGCTGTTGCCATAAAAGCAGCTGTAGAGAGAGCAGGAGTTGACCCAAAAGCTGTGCAAGAGGTCAGGCTTAATTGAATACAAAATATACTCTGTTAAAACTGTATTATGATGGTAGTGTAGGTATGTCAAGTCAGGTCTCTGTAATAAGGTGTGTTGGCACTCGGGCTTTGTTTGTCGAGTGACAATTAGGCAGTAAACTCATGAAGTCACCAAAGTCATTCGGGTGAAGTGAAAGTAAGTTGGTTCGAATCCTTGCTGGTGAGGTCGTTGATTATATATATATATATATATATATATATAAAATCAACGACCTCACCAGCAAGGATTCGAACCCTCGACCTACTGGGTGGGACTAGGGAATGCTTACCGGCTAGGCCACAAGGACACTAAAAGCAGTTCTAGACTCTGTTATATTTCACACACAGCCTCACCCCGTCTTCCCACCACACCAGCTGGGTCGGTCGGTCCCTCCCTCCCCCCCAACCCCCACCTTCCCTCCCTACCAGAGAAATGTTTGGGAGAAAACAGAGTATTTACCTTTTTAGTAATAAATAATACCTCAGACTAAAGTTAGAATAATATAGTTCACATTGCTGGATTCCTTGCAAGACCAGGAATATTTTGAATATACAGTAAGTCCCCAAGTTACGTACATAATGGGGACCAAAAGGTTGTACCTAACTCGAAATGTATGTAACTCAAAAATCCCCCAACCCTATAATGTTATCTGGTGGTAATTAATACAACTTATCAAATACAAACATATTTTATTTAACATAAATGCGGCATAAGTAGCCGCGCGGTGAACTATGTAAACACACTCGCGGCAACACTCGTGACGCAGTCAGCCGTCGCAGTCGTCACTATCATCCATATCACGCGGCACTGGATCAGGTGTAGATGATGTTGATGGCACTGGATCAGGTGTAGATGATGTTGATGGCACTGGATCAGGTGTAGATGATGTTGATGGCACTGGATCAGGTGTAGATGATGTTGATGGCACTGGATCAGGTGTAGATGATGTTGGCAATACGGCTGCTGGTTTGAAGAATTTGTGGATGGATGTTTGGGTTGTTATCTTCTTTTTTTCTTCATAAATTATGTGATAGCATTTAATAGCCTCTTGGATCGCTGCTGACACCTTTGCAAAAGCCTGCGCCATCAGTTTAGTTTGGAAATGCTTTGTAGGCATTTCAACTTGATCTTCTTCAGCTGTTTCTATTTCCTGTCGTTGCTTCTCCAACTCAATCAACTCGTCATTTGTCAAGTCCTTGCCGTGGGCGTCGAAATACTCAGAGAAGTCATTCTCCTTCAGGTCTAACTCCAGTTTCTCACTTATTTTGATTAAGTTGTTGATCACAGCCTTCTGCTCCTCCTGAACATTCTCAAACCCACTGAAGTCGTTGACAAACTGTGGACAGATTTTCTTCCACACGCCGTTCATGCAGGATGATGTAACCTCCTGCCAGGATGCACCGATGTTTTTAATTGCCTTGTAGATATTATAGGACGTCCAAAGTTCCTTGAGCCATCCCATTGTCATCAGTTGCCTTCAGTGCTTGGCGGAAGGTGCGCCTAAGATAATATTTTTTAAATGTTGCAATGACGCCCTGATCCATTGGCTGGATGATAGATGTTGTGTTGGGTGGCATGTACACAACCTTTACCTTTGGGTGGAAGTCATCCAGGAAAGGGGGGTGACCAGGTGCATTGTCAAGCAGCAGGAGGATGTTGAAGGGTATACCATTGTCCCTGCAATATTTTTCTACGTCTGGTATAAGATGGTGGTAGAACCAGTCTTGGAAAAGTGCCTGTGTAACCCATGCTTTAGTGTTACTTTTCCATATGACAGGAAGGGATGCCTTTGCAATGTTTTTGAGTGCTCGTGGGTTTTCAGAACTGTACACAAGCAATGGTTTTAATTTAAAATCACCAGCTGCATTACCACCAAGAAGCAGCGTCAGTCTGTCCTTCGCTACTTTAAACCCAGGCATTGACTTCTCCTCTTTGCTTATGTACGTCCTGTCAGGCATTTTTTTCCAATAAAGCCCAGTTTCATCCACATTGAAGATCTGTTGTGGTGTGTAGCCTCCCTCGTCAATAATTTCCGCGAGTTTCTTTGGAAATTCCTGTGCTGTTTTCCAATCAGCACTCGCCGCCTCACCAGTCACTCGAACATTATGCAGCTTATTTCGCACCTTGAATCGGTTAAACCACCCATGGCTAGCATTGAATGTCACAGTATCATCAGGGTGATCTTTCTTTAGGTCGTTGAAAAGACTTAGGGCTTTCTCCTGAATCATACTGAGACACAGAGGCTTACGTTTTTGTGTGCAGTCCTCGATCCACATCGCAAGATATTTTTCCATTTCTTCCAGGACCTTCCCTCTTCTTTTAGTTATAATCGTAGATTGCATTGGCACTGCAGATTTCACATGTTCCTTGATCTTTTCTTTGCCCTTATCAATTGTATTAACAGTTGACCGACTCAGGTTAAATTTGCGGGCAACATTGGTCAACTTTTCACCACTTTCAAGCAGTTTTATTATGTCCATTTTTACCTCTAGTGAGATTGCTTGACGTTTCGTAGCACTCCCACTGGCTTCACCACTCTTACGCTTTACACCAGTCATTGCACACAGAGTAAAGTGTACAAAATAGGGCAGAAATTCACAGGAGAAGTACTGTATGCACAATGACCACACTTGTTGTTTTGGTGCGTCTAGCGTGTCGTCTGCATGGTCAGTGATAGTGGCGGCGCGGTGCGGCTGGCTCGCCCGCCAAATTTAAAAATTGCTCGCCCTTTTAAGACAATATTTTTGCAATTAAAGACTTCAGAAACGATGTACGTATCGGCCGTTTGTACGTAAATCGGATGTACGTAACTCGGGGACGAACTGTACA
>CAUDMG010001327.1:1242500-1246011 GCA_958450375.1 Homarus gammarus
CGAAAGCGCTTGGGAACTTCGTGTTTTCTTCTTTCCTGGTGGTTATCAGCATATACCTAGATCACGCGCACCTACAGTGATTTACTTGCATATATATATATATATATATATATATATATATATATATATATATAATATATATATATATATATATATATATATTATATATATATATATATATATATATATATATATATATATATATATACACAGTGGGGTATGTTATAACGAACGGATCCTACTACGAATATTCCTATAATGAACGGTTTTACCTATAAAATTGAGAATGCTATAACGAACGCAACTCCTACAACGAACGCGGATGAATACAGGACTATTTCGCCTGGCGCATGAATATTGTTGTACCGCGACCCACAACAAGAGCGTAGGCGCCATCTTTGTCTCATTGTGTAGCCAGTGCACCACTGTTATTGTTGAAATTTCGTCTTTTGATGTGGAAATTCGCGTTATTTGTACAACTATTTTGTTATACAAGTATACAATTGTAACAATGAGTCGTCCAAAGCGAGTGAGAAAGCTAATAACCCTTGAAACTAAGAAAGAAATTATAAAGAAACATGAGAATGGAAGAAGCATTGCGAAACTTAGTGATGAATATGGGATGGCTAAATCGACTATATGTACGATTTTGAAGAATAAAGAGGAGTTAAAAACTGTGCAAGTGGCTAAGGGAATCTTTAGACCTAGCAAAGCAAGGTGTAATGTGATTGAAGAGATGGAAAATTTACTCTTAGTGTGGATAAAGGAGAAAGAAATGGCAGGTGGTAACATTAGTGAAGCTATAATTTGTGAGAAGGCTAAACAATTGTTTGAGGACCTTAAAGCCAAGACTCCCAGTGGAAGTGATAGTGATGTGCCAGTGTTTAGGGGTACCTGCATGCTGAATAACACTAAGGTAAGGTAAAGTACCGTATTTTTTACATTTTCCACAGAAATTTTTCAGTGTTAAGTGGTTGTATTTGGGGGCCTGGAACGGATTAATCCTATAACGAACGAATGCTATAACGAACGAGGTTCTGGAACCAATAACGTTCGTTATAGCATACCCCACTGTATATATATATATATATATATATATATATATATATATTATATGTATATATATATATATATATATATATATATATATATACAGTGGGGTATGCTATAACGAACGTAATTGGTTCCAGAACCTCGTTATAGCATACCCCACTGTATATATATATATATATATATATATATATATATATATATATTATATATATATTATATATATTTATATATATATATATATATATTAGGGTGGAGCTTAAAACATTAAAAAAAACGAAATTTACATTTTTGAAAGTCTTACCCCCTGAATATGTTCCTTGTGATATAGAAACAATGTATACAAAGTTTCAGGCCTAAATTCCTATATTTAGAGGTAGCTCAATGACCTCAAAAATTACGAAAATGATGAAAATTCAATGATTTAGGAGTATATCAGACCAATGTCTTAATTTGTTTAATCAAACACTTGAACTCAATATATATTCAGGGACGTAGCCATGGGGGGTTGCAACCAACAACAACCAACAAAAATTCGAAAAAAAAATTATTTTTTCGAAAAAAATTTTATATATTTGTTCGAAAAAAAAATTTTTTTTTCATTTTTTTTTTCAAATATTAGTTATAGTTAGTGATTGAAGGCCATATAAACAGCCAAAAAAGGTCAAAACTGACTGCTTACCACTTATAAAAGGGTGTTCTTAGTATATTTTGTCCAAAAACGAGATTTGTACGCATTTTATGCTACATTCTTTTTGGCTGCTCGCTGCTCATCAAAAATGGCCATCAGATCATGCAAAGGGACCATAATTTGGGAAATATATGTTGGCTGAGGTAAGCCTGAACAAGTGTCTGCCTGGAAATGTGCTAAAAAATGGCTTCAAAATTATCCCCAAAACAAAAAAATTTCCTGGGAGAGCTGCCCCTACCCCCCCGCCCCAAGAGTTTTTCCTCAACCCCCCCCCCCCTCTTTCTTTTTCAGGTTTCTGGGCTACGGGCCTGTATAATATTATTAAAACACGTACGGTAATAAGAATTCAGTTTATTTGTTTCTCTTTTGTGACAGTTCATAGTATCAAGTCCTAACAATGTCCCGAAACATCCTCTTTCATGGCACGCATGGAGCCATGTATGCTCTTTTCCTGCTGTCCGGGAACATTCCGCGATGGTACCCTCGCCAACTTGTAGCAGGAATTTGCCCAGCTGGCATTTCATCAGATCACGGGTTTATTAATCCACTGTATTCCTGAATCAGTGCCACGTGCCCCGTTCAGCGTGGTCATTGAACGACTTGTAGAGACTGGACTGTTTTTGAAGCCTGCGTGTAGTCGATCTCTCTCATCCCACAGAGTCAGGATCAAAAACCGCACAGGAATCCATACTGGACGAGTCCAACTTGTTGCAGTAGTTTTTTCATTGACCTTGCTCGTCACTGAACTTCCTCTAAGTTTTCTGTCCTTGAATGGGGGGAAAATCAATGAGAAATACTGATTCGCCGTTGCCATGAGCCCATATCCTCCCATCTTCTTCCTTGTTCATGGCACTTCACCATCCAGTCCTCTTCGTCGACGGAGCTGACGCGATCTGTCGAAAGAAAGCCCAGCTAAACAAGTTCCTGTGACCTAGTACCATAAATGATTGGGAAAACTTGCGTGTTTGTTGACTTCGAGATGGCCCCGGATTGATCCGATGAGTTTATCTCCCCTTAGTGTCTTCAGTAGCAGCAGGTCACTGTAAGGTGCTTCTGATGCTTCGAGGTGCCGAGATCCTAGGCTTTTCAAGTAGTAACCCGGACCGTGAAATACACAAACATCACGTAAACCTCGTCGGTTTCTGCACTCTGCGCAGTACAGCTTGAATTGACCCCTGAACATCCAGATCTTCCAGACTGTATAAAACTTTGGACATCCAGCGTGCGTGGTGCATTGCTCCGGGTGACAGTGAATTCGCACTCCTCTTGGCTAGGCAGGCAATAACCGAGAAAACTATCACAAGTTCCTAATAATTCTTTGCACTGTCTCAATGCATCTCTCGGAGGTCTATGGCTCAAGTTGCTTGTTGGCATAATCGATAGTACTTTGGCTTTATTGGCTTCTACTAGGGTTGGCTACATCATCCGCTGCAATTCCTGATTCATACTGGTTGTTTGGTGGCGATGGATCTCCAGTATTCCCCGGAAGCGATTTGAAGTAGTAGGAAACCTCTGGCGATGAAGATGATTTGACTCCCTACATACTTGGAAATTAGCTCGACGCCAATTATCAATTTCCATGAATATGATGCCTGCAGGCCAGTGATAACAGTGACTTATGCAAGCTTCTGCTCTATAGGAGGAGCACAGGCCACAGCGAGCAGGAGCGCAGTAATTTGAACTTGTGCTGTGTCCCAAAACACATAGCTCGAATTGTTGTCTCGGGCGACGCCCCAGTCTTCATGGAGGAAGAAACTAGCGGTTTTTGCT